>VWZW01003548.1:1668057-1726276 GCA_013397115.1 Edolisoma coerulescens
AAAAATCAGTGTTTCCTTGGTCATTATTTCCTGCATGGGTTTGGCTGGGAAAAAAAATGTTAGAGGGGTGGGGATGTGGGGTAATCAAGGCTGCTTGTACCGAGTGTCTCAGCAACAATTTTGCAGGAAAGCAGATCAGAGAGAGAAGAATCAGTGATTGCACTGAGTGAAGTGCCTTGTGGCTGAAATGATTTTACAGAGTGACTGTGCTGACCCTGCCTTTCTCTGTACTTTGTAAATCAGCTGCTCTGAGCAGGTGCCGAGACTGGCAACAGGAAAAGTTCATCTGGCAAATATTCAAGTGCTGTTCTAGTAGATCTTCACAGGCACTACTGCAACAATCACCCCATTGAAAAAACAACAAAGAATACTAGAAACATCCTAAGACTTAGTCTGAGCTGTGCCCCTGTGTGTGGGTGTGCATGCACATAAATTTTCATTCTAGCTTTTGAATTCTATCTTCCTGTTACCAATGGGAATACTGTTGAAAAAGGTGATAGTGGAGTTATTTTCAAGTAGGAGTGGGTACAGTCTGAAGTCTGTGTTGATGAAGGATGGAAAGGAAACTCCTGAAACCCGAGCCCCATGCAAGAAGTCAGTCCACATGCATGTTTTTTATCCCCCATAATACACTGATTCAAAAGGCAAGCAATTCCAAGGGGCAATTTGTTGCACTCCAACCTAGAAGTGTTCTACTTTCCATCCTAAATTTGCCCACAGTGAATTTGTTCTTTCATTAGCATTGTTCCTTTCTCTAAATACATGTTTTCTTGCCCCAGAGTTTACCATCCTCCCCAGTGCTTTTAAAGAACACCATGCAATTCTGCTCTGGTGAATAGACACTTAGAGTGACAAAATTGTCCAGAGGTTGTAAGAAAGTAGAGGAAAATTCAGCCTGAAAACTCTCACAGAGTGATAGATTTTCTTCTGTTTGCAGTTTCAAATGCACTGCCTGCTCCTTTCTATAGACCCACAACACAATTTACTTCATACTAAGCCACAGTGAAAATTCTTATTATCGTGACCTTGATTCTGTCTTTTATGACAAGTTTTCCTTCTATTCTCTCTCAGGTTTTCAAAGTTTCACTGCTTAATTACGCAGTCATCCTCCATCTTCTCTGATTCCAAACTTGGTATTTCTATCAAATTTACTTGGCGCAGTCCTGCTTTTTGTGCTATCGTGGTAAAATAAAAAGAGCCAGTAAGGCTGGTCAGTCCCTAGCAAGGTTCTTGAGGACCATGAATAGTTGCTGTCGTCTGGTCCAATTTTTTCATAGATGCTGCTGTTCTTTGCCTGCCTCACAGTTCTTGGGATATTTCCTCTGGTAGAGATGATGGTTTCTCATAAGTTATGCAAAACCAAACTGAGAACTGCTACATATTCTATGTTGAGAAAATCACTTAAATAACATAGATGGAAAGTTAATTTCACAAAATCTTCCTTTAGTATCCTATTCTGTCTACTCTCTCTCTTGTGTGCTTTCTTCTGTCCTTAAATCTAGTCTAAAACCTACTCTAAAACTGCTGTCACACTAAAGGACCTCCTCTTCACGTGCTCTTCTTCAGCTATAGTGAATTATTTTAATCTGAATCCTGTGTTTATCAAACTTTGATGCCTTGAATTTGAGAAAAGCAGCAACAACAACTGAAAAACTCCTAGCCAACAAAAAAACCCCCAAAACAACAAACTAAAAAAACCCCTTAGTTGTAAACATGGTTCTTAGAGTTTAGGGGCTGTGATGTCTCAGTCCACAGCAGGGACAGACAGGATGCACTTATATGATTCAATGGGGGAGGGACAGGCTGCCCTGGCTTGAAATTGTGTGAAATCAAATGGTGTTCCCTGGCTGGCCAAAAGAAGAATTTGGTAAAGGAACCCCCAGCCTGACATAATTCAAAATATGCAAAGCATCTGTTTTTATTATAGGCTCTGCAAGAACTACCTGATCTGTTCTGCACAGAACTGTCCTGGAAGAATGTGAAAGAATTTTTAAAGCAGCTCTGTGATGCAAAAAAAAAGTTGTGTTTTATGGAAAAAAAAGACAAAAAACCAGGAATATGGAAAACTAACAGCTGAAACTGTGAGGCTTTATTGAGGGAAGAAAATGTTTTGGTCTGTAAAGCCTAAGAGCAGCTTCCAACATTTGTACTCGGAGTTTCTGTGCAGAGCTGCACAGGTTAGCATAAGAGATTATGAAAGCTCAGCTGTGGAACATTTCTGTGATGGGTAGATCTGGCTCTAGATATAACATACTCCACTGGCTCAAGGAAGGCCAGGGTTTGAACCAGACACTCATCATCATTCCTTATACCCCTGGAATGTCAAAACAGTTCTAATACGACAGTAATGCAGTTTCTGTGACCTTTTGTCTTTTAATGAGAAAATTCTGCATGCGGAAAGGACTTATAGTCAGTTCAGGAAGGACTCTGTCAGATAGCCTGAGAAATTCTAAACAAGATCAATATTTGCAGTTTTAGAAGGAGAAAAGATGATTTCCTTGGGATAAATTGCTGGGATACTTTTTTCAATTCAAGCACCTATTAAATATTATCTTTCCAGATCTTGGCTGTGGCATACAGCTGAACTGAAGACATTTTCTGCCTGAAGCCAAAACAAACAGAAAATCACTAAGAGAAACAGGTGGGAGCCTTCAAACAAAAGGTGTACTGGTTACTGCTTTCAGAGGTGAAGAAAATAAATTTAAAGGCAAGGGAAAGTGCAGGAAGATTGCCTCATACAGCTTGAAATAAAAGAATATATAAAGTTATTTTTGTGACCTGAGCATTAAGGTGACCTTGAAGGCTTCTTGGGATGATCAATTGTATTTGATTTTTCTCACATAGCGAAGAATAAACCTTTTTCTCATAGGAATATAATGAGGATATTTATGGGATCTACTCTGCAGCTCTTGGGAATGAAACAAAAAATTAACTTAGCAAAAAATGAAATTTTCAATTATTATGTTTCCAACAATATTATTGTGAGGATTCTTTCCTAGCAGGAGCCTTGCCATTCCAGTAGGATGTGGGCAGTATGAAGGCCTTTTACATTCCCCCTTCATTTTTCTATGTGTTTTGGCTTCTAAGAGAGGCCATGTGCAAAGCCTACTGCAATCCTACTTTAAACCAGGTTATACTTTTCTCCCACATTAAGTGGAGCAGTTGAGTTTATGGGTTTTAGGAATTTTGCAACATTCTGCTTAACACCAAGCAGTGTTGTTGCACTGGGTGATGACAGCAGCTGGAATTCCCTATTTCCTCAGCTCTTTGCAATCTCTACCCTCAGGTCCCTCTCCTATTCTGGATTTGGGTATGCAGAGATAAATAGGTACTGCATTCTCCCAGGTCCCATCCAGCTCAGACAGGTGAGATTGGACTCTGAAGTGGGCTATAACATCCCCTTTTCAGTCTGGGTCATGGGTAGGTTACTATGGCCATGAAGTGAAGGATGATACTCCTGAGCAATGGCTGCATGGATGTTCTCCCCTCAGGCTGGAGTTACAGCCATATTCCACTCCATGGCATAATCCAGCCCTGGATGCAGCAGCACAGAGTCAGCACTTGCCGTCTTTGAATTTCCCACCCTTCACAAGCAGAATGTCTCTGATCAGAACAAGGGCTGCACAAGATTAGCTTCTGTTTTAGGTTAAGGGAAAGGAGTAGGAAAAAAATAAAATCTATTTAAACTTCTGTTTTATGTCAAATCATATCAAATCAAAAGGATAAGGTTGTGCCCATAGCCTCATAGAAAATAATATTTCCTTAGTCAAACTGACTAGGACACAAACTGTAATTTAAAATTGTGTCTAAATCCCCTGAGTGCCTTGCAGAACGTAACAATATTCTCTGCTCTGAAGCATTCAGAAGTTAGGCTGCTCCATGGATTTTTTTTTAGTTTCCCTAGCTGGTACAAATGGATGCAGTGGATTTTCACCCTTTTCCACCAGCCGAGGTCCTGGTTCTGGGCTGAAATTGAGACGAGTTATGGGAGAATTAGAACAATAGACAGGAGCTGGATAGGGATGTCTAATTAAATGTTCTGTATGCACTTATCCTGATTTTTTTGCTTTCTGAAGTCTGAACCAAGAAAAACAACTATCGATAGTTTTACAGACCGGTTAACACTTGTTGTCTGGTATAGAAAAGGTTAACAAATCTACCACAGAAATGAAGAAACACCCCAAATATTTTTGGGTGGCTGCAATATTAGTAGCAATTTGCTGTAGTTCTCTGCAGGTAAACCCTTACAGCCAACCTACTCAATGCTAATAATTCCTTTGAGATGCTCACACGTGTTTGTTTACTTTTAAAGATGTGTAAATCCTACTGGAAATAGTCATAGTGGGTGAGCAAACATTGTAGCACCAGTGGAAAATAAATTTAAATAAAATAAGATCCTTTGTGCTACAAGCTAAATGCACATTTCTGATCCTAGCTTCATTCACAGGTATATAGCTGAGACCCTCTAGTGGCATAAACATTTATTTGCCTTCAGCATGTGATTAAAATTCTATTTCACAGTCACATTATAGCAACAAAATCACAGGTAGTATTTTTGGACACTCTGGGGGCTCTGGCAAAGTGAATCTGGGATTAGATACTGTGCAGGCTCATGTTAATGAATGTAAATTGATTTTTAGCTGTGAGGGGCAATTATAGATGCACTGGAAGGAGAGGGGAGTTTTTGAAAGGATATTCTAGAACTAATTACTATCAGTAAAAAACACGCAAAGAGCAACGTAATACCCAGGGCAGCCAATGGGGATAAAAGCTTAAACACAAATCTGTCATGACCCAGTAGTGAAGACTGTTTAAAAACAGTGATCTCCACTTAGCTTGTAAATGCGCATCGCCCTCCTTCTCACTCACATATTCTCTCTCTCTCTGTCTCTCTGACACACACGCACACACACACGCTCCTGGATTTGCAGAAGACAGACATCTAGGGCACTTCTTGGCATCCACAGGAAAATCATATGGGATTAAAAACCCACAGCAGTAAGTACTCACTGCATTAAATGCTTATTAAGTGGCATGCTGTCAAAAGCTAGATTTAATAGTAAATACTGGAGGACTTTAATGGAAATTGGTTGTATTTGATTTTTCTTAGGAATTGCTGAAAGCTGCCTCTCGAGGATTACGAGTTCACCTTTTGCATTTACGGCTGCTTGTTTGCTATCCATGTGCTGACCTCTGGACAGGAATCCATTCATTATCCCCACTGATTGAGTGCGGGAGCAGCGCAGTGGTAACTACTTCACTCAGCTGACGGCAGACAACAAAAGAAGGAAAATGATGAATTCGGACAATTTAACCTCCCAAAGCTTCCTCTCTGCGATTCACAGCAACACCAGCAATTTATTCTCAGGGCTCCAGTTTGTTCAGTCTTTCAAGCCACTCATCATCCCCTGCTACTCGCTGGTGGTTTTTATTGGTGTCATTGGGAATTACCTTCTCATTTATGTCATCTGCAAGACAAAAAAAATGCACAATGTCACCAACTTTCTGGTAGGCAATCTGGCTTTCTCAGACATGCTCATGTGTGCCACCTGCGTGCCCCTGACCCTGGCCTATGCCTTTGAGCCCCGGGGATGGGTGTACGGGCGCTTCATGTGCTACTTTGTTTTCCTGATGCAGCCTGTCACTGTGTTCGTCTCTGTGTTCACCCTGACTGTCATAGCTGTGGACAGGTACTGTGCCATGGTGTACCCGTTCCGCAGGAGGCTCACCATCCCTATCTGTGCTTACATCCTGGCTGCTATTTGGCTGCTGAGCTGCACTTTGGCTGCCCCAGCCTTGGTCCACACGTACCACGCGGAGTTCCCGGAGCTGGACTTCTCCATCTGCGAGGAGTTTTGGTTCCACATGAAGAGAGATCGCTTGGCTTACGCCTACAGCACCCTCATCATCACCTATGTATTGCCTTTGGCTGTCATCTCCCTGTCCTACCTGAGGATCTCAGTCAAGCTGAAGAACCGTGTGGTGCCAGGCAACGTCACCCAGGGCCAAGCTGAGTGGGACCGTGCCAGGAGGAGGAAGACTTTTCGCTTGCTGGTCTTAGTGGTGGCAGCCTTTGGAGTCTGTTGGCTGCCCCTGCACATCTTCAACATGATAAAGGACATCGACATCAGCCTGATTGACAAGCAGTACTTCAACTTCATCCAGCTGCTGTGCCACTGGTTTGCAATGATGTCTGCTTGCACCAATGCCTTCCTCTATGCCTGGCTCCATGACAGCTTCAGGGGAGAGCTGAAAAAAATGTTTGCATGGAGGAAGAAGAAAATTGGACCTGCTACAAACTGCATTATGGCCAGTGTGGTGCTGTAAATGAGAGCTGGTGGGAGTGCACCTCCTTTGTACAGTAGCATTGTAAGTCTTTTCCACTTTTAATTAGTCCTCATTCCTGACATTTGCCCTTAGGGCTCAATTATAACAACACAAGTCCCACGTGCATCTTCCCCAGCACCTCCACATCTAATGGAGAATGACAGGTAGATGTCGTGCCTCAAAAATATCTTTATTTTTTGACTGCAGTTAGAGGCTAAGGAGAGGTTAGCACAATAAGACACAGGGATCCTTCCTGTTTTGGATATTACTGTCAGTACAGAGTTTTGGGGACAAAGAGAAGCAAGGATGAATATTTAACATAAATATCTCAAAGAGGGAGTATTTTGGATTGGGTAAAAATTAAATTTGTGCATCTACCCAGAGTCCCTTCCTTAGCACAGGCTCTAGGGTAGAGGACTCACAATATTCCTGTAGTCCTTTTTGGGTTAGGGCCATTGCCTCATGTAGCCCCAATTTACTGACCCTACTGCAAGTCAGCTGTGTCATCCTCACAGCGTTGTCAGTGCTGAGACGAATTCCACTCTTTCCTTGAGGAACTGAATTTGACATGTGGCACTATTGCCAGGAGCTTTGATCTCCAGAAGAGCCAGAGGCTTTGGCACTGCCCTTCTGGAGGTGTCTGTTAAGAGCCAGAGGGCTGAAGGGGCCGTGGATATTGAGCCAAGCACGAGCATTGCACAGCCAGCCAAAGAAAGAGCTGCCGAACAGAGCGGAGGGGCAGGCGCTCTCCTTTGGAGGAGTCTTTTGGGAAGAAACATTTCCTTTGACATTCACCTTTCAAAGGGAGTTAGACGCTAAAATCAACGCAATGGTTTCTAGTTTCTTCCTCCCTGAAAATGTCTGAGATAACAGTTAAGGGTACAGGACGAAGTTCTGACAGCACACAATGATTCTGAGAGGTTTCTCCCAACCCGCCCAGCTGGAATCTGGGTTAGCACGAGAAACTTCCTGGTACTGACCTGAGATCAGCCAGGGAAGCAGCACAATCCAGGGGCAGTTTTGGCCATGGTCAGCAAGGGCATTTGTCTGACCACACCTGCACATGGCCAGAGAGGTCTGTGCTGGGGCAATGCAAATGGACACGAGGGGAGAGGGAAGAAAGAGAGGAGGGTTGCTTTAGTTTGTAAATGAACTCCCACAGTGAAACTATGGATATCATTTTGCTCATTGTGTTTCAGTAAAATCAATCTGATTAAAAATCCCCCAGATCTGTATGCACACACTGGGAAAAGTGTTGAGAAAACGTTTGAAATCCCATTTCACGAACTTCCTAGAATTTCAAGTTGTTCTGCTGCTGGTAATGAGGACGTTAAAAGCTGATTACAGAGGCACTGAATGAAGAAGGTCCGTTTAAAGTGGACACTACTTGCGTTCAGTCTGTGATTATGTGTGCCTGCCTTGCTTACCTCAATTTAAAGATTTGAGTGACCTTCTAAAGAGTGTTTTGCTTTTGATGAATTTCAGGAAATGATTTTTCCTTGAAGCTCAATATAGCAAGTTACTGGTCACTTTGCAAAGGCAAAAATATGCCTTCCAAACAAACCAATCTCATTTTAAAAGCTTTTCAACCTAATTTTCAGGACTCTTTTAAAGAGCACAGAGAGCAGGACACCAAGAGAGCACTGAAACAGCAATGCAAAAATCAGCTTCAAATAATACAAAAAATCCTGATTTTTAGAGATTTTTCTTCTGTGGAATTAAGCAAATTAAAACTATTAATTTACCAGTTTGTAAAGGTTAATTAGCATTGAGGTGGCTCATAATGTCTATAACCCCCTGCACTAAATACAGACGGTGCTGTCATCCAGAGTGATCCAAAGCCCAGTGGAGTTTTCCCAGACTTCCTTAACCACAGCAGTCCTGGGATCATTTCCTCCTTACACATCATATTTTTCCCTCATTTGCCATCACTGCAGTTTGACTTATTCATGTTCTCTGGAATGATAATGACTGGAGATGGTAACTGCAGAGAGCTGCATGGAGCAAACAAGGATTTCTCTCTCTATTTAATTTTCCTCGAGACAAAAATGCAGGGCTGTTCTGTGCACAGATTGTTCCCACAGTGATGGATACACTGGGAATATCTTGCTTCCAGCTGCCTCTGGAGCTGCTATTAGAGCAGTGCCAAGGTCTGGCAGCTCCTGGAGATGCCCAGCACAGCTGGCACCCTCATCTAAGTGCTGGTTTAACCTGTACATGCCTTGATTCTGTCAGGATGCAGGTTTGCAGCAGAAATCTCAGAGCCTGCCCTTGCTTCAGGCTCTCCTCAGGTGGTTTTCAGATGCACCCTGAAATGATGTGCATTCCCCAGCTGTGGGCTCCTGAAGCTCCTTCTCTCTCCTCCACAACCCCCTTGGCCCACCTCAGTGGTCCTGTAATGCCATCTTTCCAGGTTTTCCCTGCACGAAGGAGGTCCAGCCCTGAGGAGTGGGGGTTCCAGAGGGCAGGGAACAAAGCACAGCCACGTTCAGTCAGCCTCAGTTCTCTGAACTGAGCCCCAAGAATCTCTGCCCAATTTAATTATCGGTTTTTCTGATATCCAGAGTAATAAACAATAATAAGATTTAGAGGCACGTTGATGCACTTCTGTAATCCAGTTATGCAAAAAAATATATTGAAAGCTGTCATGTGAAACGTGTTTGCTAATCTCCCCCCCTCTCCAGGGAACTGCTGTGGTTCTTTGGAGAACCAGGGCTCATCACTGAGGCATTTTTGGTGGTATATTTTTTAATTGCCGTTTAAGAAATGAGGGCATGCTTTTATTTTGTAGACTAGCTTGGTTCAAAACTTGATAAACCTATTAGTTACACTAGTGCTTGATCAAACAGAAGCTACTCCCTGTGGTCAAAAGTGGGGCTTGCATTAAAAGGCAATGTACCCATGAGACACATAGAAAAGTAAGTGAGAGTTTGATCAGGAATTGGACTAGAAAGTGACCAAAGGTCACCAGAGTTGAAATCAGGCAGCCAAAGGAAAACAATCAAACCTTAGGGTCAGGCGGAGTTGGTCTTTCCCCCACCTCAAGAATATCTGCTCAGAACAGTCACCAAAGACTGACTTGTCTGTGTGATGTTTTGCTTTAAATAAATTTTCCTTGTTCTTGGCTGGAGAAAACTCAGAGCTGTATTTGTACCATGTTTGGGGAATGGCAGCTTGTCTGGGTGGGCAGGAGCTGCTCCTACCATGGGGTCATTACTCACTGGAGCAGGGTGAGTGTTTCACAGCTGATAGATGGGCTGGGGAAAGCTGGTGGTTTTCTAACCTGCTGAACAACAGATGCTCTGTGCAGTTTTAATTGAGCAAATTCTGCTTGTTGAGGTGTCAATGGTGAGTTATAATTAGTTGTCTAAGGTGATAAAAGCTGAAAATGGTGCACCTGCAGCTGGGGGAAAAAAAGTGCAAAACCAGAGAGAACTGTACAATGCATCCGTCAATTTGCCCACCAGATGAGAAGAGGGTAGGGGCAAAAACAGCATGCTGGTGGTAAAACCACTGCCATCTTGGCCATTTCTGCATGAAGTAATGTGGGACAAACTTTTACCTTCAGCCCTCCCCTCTCACTGCCCACTGTCTTTTTCTTTTCTCAGAAAAAAATAATCACTTTCCTCCTCCTTATCCTGGAGAAAAGGTTGCTCAAGGGTCAAAGCAAACATTTCTGCCTCATGGAAAGCATACAGAAAGGGAGAGCTTCCTAAAGGAGAAAGAGCTTTTTTAAATGAAGAGTATCCTCTTCTCTCTTCTTTCTGCAAGGCACACAGGCTCTGAACTGAACCATTTGCTGTGTGGATCTGCAGCTGGCCTGGCGTGACACTTGGAGCTCTGGCTTTTGTGTTTGCATCAAGTAAATACCTCTCCCCTTGCTCAGTGACCTCATTTTGGGTCACAACCATCACTAACTCTGATCCTTTGTACCTGATTTCCCTCCACAGCAACAAGATGCTTTACTGAAAGCCCCAGAGAGGAGCTGCAGATGCATCTGAGGTATCCATCCTATATTAATGGGACTTTTCCTTTGGAAATCGTTATCACAATCCCTGTCTCAAGAGAAGGTTTGAAGTCTGTTCTTGCTATGTACTGAAATAACCAGATGGGACAGGCTTTCTCAGGCTGATTTCAACCAAATTTTGTGTTATGTGTTTCTCTCCTAACTCTCCCCCAGACTTTTGAAACCACTGATCAGCTACTCAGTAGAAGCAGGAGCCTCAAGGTTGTTGCCACCTGAAATCAGGAATATTGGCATTTCCTTGGTGCTCTCTGGGGAAGAAAAAGGCATCCAAGTGCTCTCTCTTTTAGGAACTCACACAGGATCACACGTGGATTGGATATTAGGAAAAATTTCTTCACCACATGGCTGGTCAGGCATTGGCACAGGCTGCCCAGGGCAGTGGTGGAGTCACTGTTCTGGGATGTTAAAAGATATGTAAATATGGCACTTGGGCACATGGTTTAGAGGTGGGCTTGGCAGTACTGGGTTAACTGTTGGACTTGATGATCTTAGAGGTGTTTTCCCACCTAAATGATTCAGGACTAATTACTAGATGATCAGACTGCCCCCCTACAGGGCAAAAAGTGAGAGGTTAAGGGCATGAAGCTCAAATATATCTCATTGGGAGTTATGTCCCTTTGGGATCTATAAATTTACTTTCTTCACCAAGAAGCAGATAGGATAGACTTTCCCTTTCTACAGCTTGCTTTGTCAAATTAAGTTAATGAAGCTAGTAATTTATATAAATAATAAAGCACACACTCAAGAGCTCCCTGATTCACATCTCCAGCCCATTGGAAATCAATTTGGGATCACTGCTATCTATTTGCAGCTGACTGGGCTCTCCATCCTTTGCATCTTCTTTATGTTAATTTTCACATTGTAATTTCCCTGTGTTTTTTTTTTTTTTTTTTAATTTCTGCAGGGAACATCCAAAAGGAGATGATGGCCTAAATCCCTACATCTACATTTCCTGCAATTCCTACATTTCCATGAGGTGCTGGAGACAAGCACCAGCAAAAGGACTGCAAAGAGAAGCTTGCTGCTTTCCAGCATGGAGATGGGATCTGCCTCTCCTGCTGAGCACAGTTCTGGGTTTCCAGAAAACATGCTGGAAGGGCAGCTTCTGGCTAACAGCAGCAGGCGTGGCTTTAATGCTGTGCTTTGTGAGGAGCTGGTGCTGGGTGTGGGGCTGAGGATGACTCAATGCAGCTCAGGTTCTCCCAGCAGCATCACCAAAAGGGTGAGGTGCTCAGGTCGAGGCAGCTGTGCTCTGGGGAGGTTGATCAGCTCGAGGTGTCGTCTCTCTTTCTACAGCTTCTCAGCCACAGTCAGATGAGTTTGTTCACTCCATCACACCCACAAGACAGGTGGAAGTGTGAGAGCAAATGACACAGGAGCTGTGGTGCACTGTCCCACGCTGCCACCACCCACAGCTTGAATTTGTGACCTGCTGCGTTTGGGAGTGGGAAGGAGAAGCAACAGACTGTGCTTCAAACCAACCCCATCTTGGGCTCATGGTGGCAGAGCAAGAAAGAAAGAGAAAAATAATATTTTTAGATTTCAAGCTAACAATAACCAGCCAAAGGGTAAATCTGAAATCACCCAGGGGCTGCTCCTGTACCAATGTAGGAGCCACTCAAGCCTTCTTGTGAGCGTGGTCCCTCACTTGTGGCCTGTCAGCTCAGTGTATTTGCTTTATGGTATCTTCCTTCCCTCCCCTCAGCCCCTCAGTGCAACAGGGGCGAGCCAGGCAAAAGCAGGAACATCAGTGTGAGGTCCATGCACACAGAGGAGTTGAGGGCAGATGCACTTGTGGAAGGGTTTTTAAAATAAAAATAATTGAAAGGTTTGGGATGGAGTTCCAAGGCAAGTATTCAATCAACCCACTCCTCAGCAACTGGAGGAAACTCTGGAGAAAGTAAGATGACAAAACTTAAAATATCATGTGCAAGTGTTAGCTATGAACTAAATAATCAATATGTACTATATACAAAGTATTTCAAATCATTAACAGGACAAAATTATCACTCAGCTTTGGAAGGATTTCCCCTCAATTATTGGATCATTTTAAAATTCAACATCTGTTGTTAATATGCATAGATTAAAACAAGTAAAAATAAATTTGAAACCATCTGAAGCACTAGACAGCATACGGCAGACCTGTTTAATCTTAACAAGTCAATAATATTATCATTGTGAATCACTTCTTCATTAAAACATGTATTAATGTCTGTTGTATAAAATAATGTTTATTTGTAAAAGCCTTTTGTGCCACCCACGCAATTGTCATTTGTCACAGTTAATTCTAGATTGCTTTGATACTATCTCCTCTTGGGAAACTGTCACAGACTGAGGACAGAGGAAATACAAATCATCACCTGTCAAAGTTCTGACAACATCACAGACAAAGTGCAGGGAAGGTTTTGAAGACCTGTGTTTTGCTGTAGTGACAAAAATATGGGTTTCTTTGCTTTTAAGGCACCGTGGAAAGCACTGCTCCAAACAGTTCTGACCCCCAAGTACCTTGTATAGAGTGCCTGACAAGATTTGCATTTCACCGTTCTTAACATTTTTTATTGCTAAATGAAGAAACTGTTCCCACAAATCAGTTTGCAATGGCACTACCCACCTGTAAATGCTGCCTAAATGTCTGTAATACCTGAAAATATTTAGGGATGGGGAGAAGACATAAAAGAAGTGGGGATTTAAAGCCAGACTGCCTAGACCATGAAATCATTAAATGGTTGGCTAAAGGCATCATAACATTGAAAAGTTGTCTTTCAACTATTGACTGAGAAGACTCACCTTCTCCCCACACATAATTTAAGGAAAGGCTCTTGAATTTCAGACTATTATTTTTCTTGCAGAGACATCTCCCTTCAGCTCAGTATGAGGTACCCAAACTCAGAGATGCAGCATTTGAAGTCACATTTTCCCTTTGCACCCTCAGCAGTAGCTGTGAGCTAGCTCAGCCCAGACAGGAGCTGATTCTGCACATCAGCATTCCACATTTTGAGTGAAACCTTCCTAGAGCATTGTACAAACAATTGCCTTGGGATGCTATCTGTGCTCTCTGTACTCACTCACTCTTACAAAGTTTAAATCTGGTTCGTGGGTTTAGTTCAGATCTGCTTTCCAGAAGCAGTACAGTAACCTGGAACCCCAGGCTAAATATCTTCTCTATAAGTGTGAAATTTATTATCCAGCAAAAGAAGCCGAGCAACCAACCCCAAATCCTCGACAAGTTAAAGGAATTGATCCACATAAAAAGTAAATAGTTCCTAAAATGCCTTGATTCCTGGGGTTTATGTCACTTTTAAGGGGAGTACATGGTGATCTAATGTTTGTTCAACATTGAAGAAGGTATGTCCAAGTGGAATATTTGGTAGCTTTCTAAACCATTATGGGTTTGCTGAATAAACAGAAAAGCACAAAAGATTTGATGGCAAGAAGAAAATGCACAGGATTTTTAGTGCTAAAATGATTTAGCTGGACAAGCTGAATCTGCAATGTGATGTTCAATAAACAGCTTAATTTACAGTGCTGAAAATAGGGATAATTAGGCAAGCACTTTCTCTTCCAGTTCTAACATCAGGTGTTTAAAAGCAGGGGTGGAAGGTGGGTTTGCAGAAGGCTGAATTGGCACAAGAATAGTTTTAAAATTTTTAACAGCTGTGAAGGAGAACTAAACGAAGAGTGTCAGTACAGCTTTCTAAATCTGAAGTTATTTGTGTCCAAATATTGAGACTCAATGAGGTGGATAAAAGGTAACGTGGAGCTACACTGAGGTTCACAATTCACCGATTTAAAAATAGTTGCAGAAATGGCAAGCCCTACAGATTACTCTAAACTACATTAGTAGAAGGAAAATAGAATACAAGGGAAGTTCTAACTTGTTTCCTGTTATACAATGTTCCCAAGTTCCCATTTGGGTTGGTTTTTTTTCCTCCTATAGATCAGAAGCCCTCAGGATGCAGCAGTTCCTCCCTCCACAGACTTTGTACAGTTTCTAGTCAGAGGAAGAACCCAAGACCTGAGATATCTCCTCCTAACAGCTCTGAGAGATTGGAGTCCATGTGGCACAAACCACGAGGCAGAGCATAAGTACATGTAATTATCATCTTAATGCAGAGCTAAAACTAAACTCTGAATTGCAGCTAGTAGGTTTATCAAGTACCATCTCTTCTCAAGAAATTAACATGAGTTTCCCGCCAACATTCAGCATTAACAGATTTGATAAAATGGCTGGGTCTTTATTCACCAAAGTATTCTTGTAATTTATCTCTTGTTTCCCTGGAACCTGCTAGTCAGCTCTTTTCTCACTCATTCTTTCTTCATTAGAGAAACAAAACCTGTTTCCCCTACCCCCAGCAACCCTTACATCCCATTTCCCAACAGAGCTCACCCTCTCATGATGATGATGATGAACACGGTGTCCTTTCATCACCATCAGTTTTCCCCCAGCCCAGCAGGCAGAGCCTTTAAACACACACAGAGCCCCCCTGTCAAACATTGATGGAGTTGCTGCAGGCTGGGGTGGATGGGAGTGTTTTAGAGAGGGTTCAGCTTATTAAACAACAAGTTTGCCAAGGCTGTGTCATCAGGAGATGCAATTAGATGAAGCCAGGGAGAGCCCACATATGCAAGACAGTGATTAGAGTAACTATCTGATACTGATAAAGCAGTCTATTAAAACAGAGTAAAAAAGCCTTTCCTAATCTCCTGGGAAAATAAATACAGAAAAGAATTAATGAAAATTGATAAAAACTATTTGTGGGTGCATGAAGAATTTGATATTCCATTTAATCCTAGGCTTCCCATTTCTCCCAGAGTCCTAAAATGCTGTCCACAGATTGTTATATTCCTTTTAGGGACGTTTCAGATTTCATCCCCATGGATTTATTATTCCCTTCCTTGTCCCAAGTGGGTCTCTTGCTCCTGTTGATATCACCTCATTATTTCCTCTTGCACTGGCCACCTAAAACAGGCATGTGAGGACCTCCTTATCTTCAGACCATGTCATGTGTCCTCTTTGAAAACCTTCACCTGTGCAAAGGCTGCAGAGGAACAGGTTCCTGGCACTGCCCAGGGACACAGCTCTCATCCCTGTGCCTGGGATCTGCCCGAGCAAGGAGACCATCTACACTAATTACTTTTCTCCCTTTCGAATGAGAAAGTATCAGAGCTCATCCTGTGCTTGTAGATGGTGTTTACTGCTTCCTCTCTGTCCAGGCCCAGAGCCCATTCATAAGGAGAACTGAGTTTGCTCTGAGAGGATTTGCAGTTGGAAAATCCATTTCGACTTTCCTCATTGCCTTGTTTTCTTTCATTGCTCACAAAGATTTTGCACTTTCCAAGACTTTCTGCCATTTGAAGGTAAGCTGACTGATAGACAAATCCTCGATTAGTCTTTTCCTTCCATTCTTAGAAACTGAATATATTTGCTCCTCTCCAGTTTTCTGATGCTTATTTACACCCCATGACTTCCCTAAGATAACCCCAAGTGGTTCTGACATTAATTGTGTCATATTCTTCTGCAGCATCTTGGGATAAAATGTATCAGGCTCAGGCAGGGTGAAACTTCCCAATTCTCTGATGCCTCCCTGTGCATTTCCACGGAGGCAGCCATCCCAGCATGAAGGCAGTTAAAAAGGGGGCCACAGGCTCATTAACAAATATGAACTTATAACATGATGTTGGCACAATTCTGTTTAGTTTGCTTCACTGTGAGAATCCTGTATGTCTTTTAGTCGGTTGCAGTGGATTTGATATGCAGATGATTTACTCATCTGAGTAATTAAAATGATTAAAACTGTCTTGAAATCCTGTGCTTGGCAATTAGACTTTCAGAGGAGCTTTTCTCCTCTTGACTTTCAAGTGAACAAGTTTCCTTACACTTTTCCAGGTTATTAACTGTGGAGCCAGAGATTCTGGCACTTGGAGCATCACAGGTAAGAGATACCTCTTAAAATACCCTAAACTGCAGCTGTTTCCTGGGCTGTGTTGTACAGCAGTCCTTGATTCTGCCCCCGGTGACCCGTGAGCTCTCAGAGCTCCGTGTTTGTGGAGTGATGGATGCTCTTCCACTGCCACCTCCTGGACATGACATGGGGGACTTGGGAGACGTGGTAATAAAAGCATTAAATGAACTTGAAAAGATCCTAAATCAAAGACAGAAATCTAACTTTGACCATGAACTTTGACATTTTAAGTCTTTCCCTCGACGCTTTGAGTCTGAGCCCAAAGCACAGCAGTGGGGGCTGCCGCCGACAGAGACTCCCTCAGCACCTTGAGATGACTAAATTCCTCTCTTGAAGCTTTGCCCATAAATTAGAGATTTTAAACAATGTTTAAAATATTCAGCTTGACACTTTAAAAATATTATTCATAACCCACCAGGAGTGGGGGGAAGGCTGGGGGTGGGGGCTGCATTAACCTGAACCACTCCATCCACCACAGCAGAGCCCAGTTAGGCCTCTGGAGACATCCCCCTCTGACTTGGCCACCCTGGCTCTAATGATGGCTGACTTTTAATTAAAACTGCTTTCAAAAGAAGATGCTTGATTAATGGCCTGGGAGACCTTGAAAGTAGAGTCATTCCTGCAAGAGGAAGGTAATTAACGTTTTTTAATCAGTGGGCACTGACCTCAAGGTCTAGTGAAGGGAGTCACCAGCAAACTCACTCCCACAGTTACATAGCACAGCCCTTCAACTCTACTGGAGACCCCAGGGAAAGGACTGGGAACTGGCCTTGGTACACACCAACCTGCAGAGCTGCTTCATCATCTCATCCCACTGCCTGGCTGGGAGCAGTCTGGGCCACTCCCTGGCGCAGAGACACCTTGTGCTTTTTCCTCCCTCACCTCTGACATGAGCAAAGCTCTGGCTCTTCTCAACTGACCCTGTCTCAAAAAAGGGAAAAAAACCCCCAACTTCCAGCCAGAGACAGCATCAGTCTCCAGAGATATCTCCTCAGCAGCCCAGACTCCCCTCACTGTCTTACAGGGAAGACCCTGGCAAACAAACTCAAACATCAGGACTAAAGGTTAACCCTTGGCAGATGCAAATGGTTCTGCAGCACAAACCTCAGCTTCTGTTTCTTGTTCCTCACCTGGCACAGGTGGGGATGCCTGGCAGGGACAGTAATCAGACCCTGTCTGAGATTGCAGTGAACTCTTGCCTTTCATGCCCTGCACCTAAACCTGCTTTCTAATTCCCTAAAGGAGAGGGATTTATGCTTTCAATTTTATCTCCAGTTAGTTAATGGTCCATTACTGTCAAAAGGACAGCTAGAAGTAAAATCCTACAGGATTTATGCTGAGTAAAACCCAAAATCTGCAGAGGAGAATGTACCAGAGGGAGGGCACAAGGAGCACACAGGTGTTTGGAGGTCCTGAGTGCTGTGACACTTGTGACTGCACAGTGGGTGACAGCTCTACAGCAAGGCAGCTTGGGCTGCAACCAGGCAGCACAGAGCAGCTCTGAGGTCTGCAGCCACCAGGACAGTTCAGAGTCCCTCTCCAGCAGGGTCCACACCTGCAGAAGGAGGACAAGTTAGGCCTGGAAGGACAACGCAGGAGAGCTCCCAATTCTAAGCCCCTCACTGCCTCACCACCACACACAGGCATGCCAGGAATGCTGCTGGCCCTGGAAGGCCTGGGACAGAGAAGGTGGACTTTAATGCTGTTGTCTGGCTTTCCAGCCATGCTGCAATTCTCTCCCTGCCAGCACTCCCCCCTGGAGTCTGCCTCACCCTTTGGATGCAACCATACAGCTTCCAGGAGCCCACTGCACACACCATACAGATCCCTGCCAGCAGCCAGGAACTGTACTGCTATTGCTCTAAACCTCATCTACTGAGCTTCCAGGAGATCATAAGTTTCTACATTTTTTCCCACTCCCTCTTCCTGCAAACCTAGGAGCACTCCTCCCCAAGGAAATCTGTGCTTCTCCAGCACAGGCCTGCCCGCTAGCAAGACACAAAATAGAGCTCTGAAAGCCAGGACAGCACGAACCCATAAAGCTCACTTTTCTCCTACACATTTACCCTACCGGGGAAGACAACGTGAAACCCTAAAAACTGAAGGATCATTAAAATAAAAACAAACAGCAAACAAAAAACCCAATTAAAACTCACCCTACCCATGGACTGCATCCATAACAAAGCAGGACTTCTGTATTCCACAGTGTGTTTTGTTTCCCATGCAGACCACTGCAGGACCTTGGGGTGCAGCCTGCTCCACCCCAACAAGCCTCACCACGGGGAAAACAGGAGCACCCCACACTCCAACAAAAGGCAACGCTACCCTCCAGTGTTTCCCACCAGCACACCCAGTCTGCCCACTGCTCTCCAAAGCTGCTTTCTTCCCTTCCTCCTGACTCTTTTCATCTGCTTTCAGTGCAAATTCCCCCCTACATCTCCAAGCAAAACCAATTAATGTAATACTTACAGCAATGGGGGAAGAAGGTAACTCTACCAAACTCATTGCTTTGCATGAGGAGGACACACGGAGACTTCGGGGCAATCTTTGTTGGCCCTTCACACTTGATGGATTCATACTTACTACACTTCATTTGGAGTTTTTTGGTGATTTGTTTCTAATATATTTTCAGAAATGTAACCCTGGTCTGCCAGCACAGACAGGAATTGCATTAACACAGGCTGTGATTTGGTTCCTAGAGTTTATTTACTATTTCTGTAGTAAATAACAGGTTACGTTGTTTGTGATGCTTGATGTTTTTGCCAGGCCTGTGTTCCTATGTAACTAGATAAGAGCAAATGATGTTAAAATTCAGCAATGTTGGCTAGAGAAGGTTGCCTCTCACAAGCTATGGCAGAAAGTTCTGGGGTTTTATGCCCATGCTAAAAGGTTTGTGAAAGTGCTGAATCAGTGTTGGACTGGCTTCATGTGCAGCTGGGAGGGAAGGTTCAGTACTGGCCAGTCAGAGGAACAGGATTTTTAGAATGTGTCCGGCCCCTTAATTACTGATGGTCACTCAGTGATTTCAGCTTTTGGGAAGTGAGTCAGTGCCATCAGTGGAGGCAGGCCCTTCCTTTATCACAGTCCCTTCCAGCAGGGTTGGCTCTTACAGAACAGGAGCTATTTTGTTTCATTGCTCTGTGAGGGGACAGGGCATTAGGAAATGGACCCTCATGCCCTGGCTCAAAGGTATGTTTGAGTGTTGTGCTGCATGAATGTCACTCCATTACAAGCACATGTCATGGCTTTTGTTCAGAAAAGAGTATCCTGGGTTGCAAGAAAATTGCTACATTTTCATTAGTCCAGCATGTTTATTCAGCCTTTCTGGCCTGTGCCATGTCAGAATCTGATGCAGAACCCACTTTTCTCCCTTTTGAATGAGAAGGTATCAAAGCCCATCCTGTGACTTTAGATGGTGTTTATTGTTGTCTCCCTGTCCAGGCCCAGATTCATAAAAAGAGATGAGTTTGCTCTGAGAGGATTTGCAGTTGGAAAATCCATTTCGACTTTCCTCATTGCCTTGTTTTCTTTCATTGCTCACAAAGATTTTGTGCTTTCCAAGGTTTTTCTGCCATTTGAAGGTAAGCTGACTGATAGACAAATCCTCGATTAATCTTTTCCTTCCATTCTTAGAAACTGAATATATTTGCTCCTCTCCAGTTTTCTGATGCTTATTTACACCCCATGACTTCCCTAAGATAACCCCAAGTGGTTTTGACGTTAATTCTGTCATATTCTTCTGCAGCATCTTGGGATAAAATGTATCAGGCTCAGGCAGGGTGAAACTTCACAGTTCTCTGAGTGTGCTGATGCTTCCCTGTGCATTTCCATGTGGATTTCCTCCTGCTCTGCTGCTGCTGCTTGAAGTCTTTGCACTTGGTCTTTCCCCTCAGAAACACAAAACAAGACACAGAGAACTTTGGGCTTCCTGGCATTTTTTAATTTTCTGATGACCCCTCCTTTTAATTTGCTGATGAACCAATTTGCGTGGTCTCTTCCCTTTGTTTCTCAATGTGTATTGAGAATTGTTTCTTGCTAATCCTGATATCACCTGTAAAATCCTTTTCTGTACCTTCATTTAAAAAAAATTTGACTCTGCTTGCCCCTGCTGCTCTTTGATACTTGTGACAGAAGCCTCATTTAGTCACTGCATTCTGTAGGCAATTTCTGTGGTTTTAAATTGAAGAACTTGTGAATTTTCCTCATATTTCCAAATCTTCTCCAGCACTTGCCCTTTTGATTGTGATGTGCTGAGAAGAGAAGGTGTCAGTGTCCCTGTGCTGCTCAATAAAAAGAGCTGGAGTCTGGTTCAGAGGTCTGCCTTGCTTCACACTGCTCACTTGCCCATCGAATTAGTTTCCTTCTTTTCTACATCTACTTCTAAAAAGCTAAATTGAATCAAGGGTTTTGTAAGGTTTTCACAAAAATTTGCTGTCTTTTCCTTCCTTTTGAAGGGATTTTTTAGAAAGAAACTTCCATTTAAGCACTACTGTATAGAAAATTAAGGAAAACCCAAATATCCCTCAAACACATGAAATAGGAGGGTTTTTAGTGTTAATTTTGTGTGCGACCTGATCCTGCTGTCTTCAGTAGAAGGTTATACACATTCTGTAGGGGACACATCAGAACCCCCCGGTTGTATTTCTCCCTCCGGCACTGCTTTTCCCCGGAGCCCGGCTTTGGGGACAATCCAGGCACGGGTTGTTCCATCATGTCACGATCTGGCAAATACGTCCAAACACCCGCGGAGCTGCCCCAGCCCTGACTCCCGATGGGGAATGAACCGTGAGCCCTGAGCCCCGCGTTTGGGGAGCGATGGATGCTCCTCCACTGCCACCTCCTGGATGCCACCAGGGCGACTGGAGCGGCGCGGCAACAACAGCTCTTTACATGAACGTGGAAAGATGCTAAGCCAAAAATTCCGCTGTTCTTTCATTCCTGACAGGAAAAACCCGCCCTCCCCTTAGATGTCCCCTGTTGGGCAGCTCTCTAAATGTAATAATTTTTGTATAGACCTCTATTTTTTTCAGTAGTCTGAGACTTCATTTAAAATCTAATACTGTGAGCTAGATGCTGTGAGCCAACCCTGGAAAGGCATTTTCAGTTTCACACAGCTCCTAGTGTTTACAAAAGCACAAACTGTGATGTTGATCTGGACGTGAAGGAAAGGTTCAGATCTATCAGACCGGCTCTGTTCCCTGGCTAGGCAGAGCAGGAACACTTTACACCAACATAAACAACCCACTGTAAAAATTGTGATACATTTTCTAGTTTTTGAAGTTCTAGGACTGTGCCTGTATTTTAGTGTTTTGTTGTTGGTTTGGTTTTTTAAAATTGTAATTCCCTAGATTGCTTCAGATGTTTGCCAGGAGCCTGCTGAAAGTTCTAACATGAAAAGAGTTGAGAGGGACCTTAAAGGCCATCTAGTTTCAACCCCCTGCCATGGGCAGGGACACCTTCCACTACACCAGGTTGCTCCAAGCCCCATCCAACCTGGCCTGAAACACTTCAAGGGATGGGGCACCCACACTTCCCTGGGCAACCTGTGCCGGGGCCTCACCATCCTCTGAGGGAAAAAAATTTTTAGTAATGTCTAATATAAACCCACCCTCTGTCAGTTAAAAGCTATTCCCCCTTCTCCCATCACTCCAGGCCCTTTTACAAAGTCCCTCTCCAGCTCTCTACCCATTTGGGCACTGGAAGGAGCTCTAACACCTCCCTGGAGTGCTCTCCCGGCTGAACAATCCCAGGTCTCCCATCCTGTCTCCATATCAGAGGTGCTGAAGCCCTCTGAACATCTTTGTGACCTCCTCTGGACTCCAGCACCTCTCTGTCCCTGTGTGTGGTGCCCCAGAGCTGGACGCAGCAGTGCCCAGCCCTCTCGCGGTCTGGAGACAGAATTTAAAATGATAGCGCCCGTCTCCAGCAGGTGTCAGTGGAAGCTGCAGAATGGAGAAACGCCACCAAAGCCCGGCTTTATTCACCTTTCATTCCGACAAGGTGCTCCCTGGCCCGGGGACAGAGGGAATTCTCCATTCTACGAAGAAATGTTATTGCCAACCAGGCTACTTAATTATTTTTTTTTCCTTCTTTGAAGTACGGCTCAAAAATTTGCAAGGTGATTTCAGAAGGGGTCGGTGATGAAGGAGGTGTTAAATATTTATTGAAGGCACAGTAGGCATGTTTGAAACATTTTAATTAGTGATTCAATCCACTCATATTGCTACAGGGAGTTAAGGATCTCCAGCTTTACTCACTGGAGTAGTGCTTTACCCTGTACAGCACAAACACACAAAAGGGCAGAGATAAGGTTCTCTCAGCAGCTTAAATCCTGACATTTCCTAACATTTGAGTGCTTTAGATGTGACTGATGGCCCTGCAGCAGGGATTTTGCTGGCAGTCCCCAGGCTCTTGGAGACAGGAATGTGACAACTTGGGTGCACTGTGAAGAAGGGCATGGAGGAGAAACTTTGCAAGGTTATGTGCAAGGTAATGGCAACTTTTTTCTGTTTCCCAGGGTATAACAATATCCTCATCTTAGTGCTCTGCTGTTAATGAGTTACATACACTGTCCTGGTGCCCTGTGATGTTCTCTGAGCCCTCAGTTGTCTCTGTGCATGCAAACACAGTCACACACCAAATTTTCAGTTGAGGTCCCAAAAAGAATTAGAGCCTCCAGTGACAGAAAGCGATGGTGAGGGATAATGTCAGACCCACAGTGACGAGCTGTAGAACGGTGCAGAGCTGGGGTTCAAGAACTTTGGTATAGCTGGAGGCAACACGACTAAAAATCTATGGTTCAGCTTCTTGGCTTTACTGAACTATCCCCCTCCTGGGCACCAGGCTAAATTTGCACTGAATTCCAGCAGGGGCTGAGCTTCTGAATACTTTTTGGAAGACTAGTGCCTGAATTTCATGATGCTGCAGGATGTATTCAGTGCAACACAGCTCTGCTACCCTGCTCACTGGAACCAACAAGTGCCCGTTGCTACAAGAAATTGACTCAGAGTTGTGGGTTCATCACCCCTGTGGAAAAAACAGGTTCATTGAATGCTTATTAGAGGAAGAAAGGGATGAAGAAATATCAGTCATCTGAAAAAGATGCTCCCTACTGAGAATCCTCCACTGTGTTTTTAAAGCATCTGTTAACAGAGACCTCACTTGTAAAGAGGTACTCTCACCTGGGGAGAAATGTTTCAAATGGCAGCAGCATTTCGGTGACACAATTCAAATAACATGTACCATGGGACACAAGTACGTGGTGACTTTAAACCACTGATGTGGTGTGTTTACCCAGAAGGTTTTCATAGAAGAAGTTCCTACCCCATATCACTTGAAGATCATGATGCCTCAATGCCACTTCACAAGAATATTTTAATTTTGCTGAATATTAACAAGGGGTGATCCTACCTATCTCGTGTGAATAAAACGTTTCGTGTGATGTTTTATTAACAAGTTCATCAACACACATTTGCAAAGCTTTTCATGATCCTCTCTCAATTAATCAATTTACCTATTCAGAAATGCAAATTTTTTTAAAACATGCATCCATCATTGAATAATGACTCTAAAAGTCTTTAAAGACACTTGGACTAATACACAACTTAAGTTTCTATTAACATCAAGTATTGCAAAATAAATTAAAAAAAAGACTTAATCTCAATATCCATTAAGTTAATTTACAATTCTCTAGCAAGAGAATCTCATGCTCATTTACTCTGAGATTTATAATTAAAAACTCTCTCATGAATTCCCAGCATCTTCATTTCTATTGTACTATATTCAATATGTTGCATCAGAATTCAGAGGAAGAATTTATAGACGATTCTTGATGCATTATGTAAACTTTTTTTCTTGAAATAGATTCGATGACGGTTACAGAATCTATCTTTAAGAAAGATTCAATAAAGTATATGAGGAAATAATTTGGAGTTAACTGTAAATAAGAACCATTCTTACTCTCACACAGGAAATTGCTGTCACCAGTTTCCATAAAACCAAAGAGCTGCTCTGTTGGTGTTTTGCATCTAACATTTCTCTGTACACCCAGTGCCAGCCTTCGCTTTTGAAACACGGTTTGTTTGCTAAAAATGGCAATGTGCCACTTCTAAAGTACTTGAAATTTCTCACAGGCTCCTTTCCAGGGACAAAAGGGATGGGGTTTGGGTGACCAAGGCAGGGAGAGCAGCTGTGGGTTTGGTGATCAAGTGTCAGTCGACAAAGGGCTGCTCCTTTCTTCAGGAGGGTCTTTCACAGGAGGTGCTACACCTGCAAACACTGGCTTGTGTTGCCAGGGCTCCTGGGCCTGAACTAAGGTGCTTGGACACCCCCATGGTGCCAACATTTTGAGAATCCTTAGAAACTGAAGCGTGACAACATTTTTTATATCAGAGCTTCACAGACACCCCCAAACAGGGAAGAAATTCTTTAAGTGTGGTCATGTGAATCACCATACCATGAACTTGAGAAAAGCTCTCCCCAGCACCAAACTTACACATCTCCCTCAGCCTCAGTGGGGTGGGGAAGAGTGGGACTCACCCAGGGAGGAATTTCAGGTGTGTTGTGCATCCAGCTATGGACACCAAAACAGCCAACGTTGAACGAGTGAGTTATACAAGATACCAGCGGTAACCAACCCTGTGGAGCTGCTTCCCAAACTTTCCATGGGCCAATGGCCACGAAACACGTGCTTCAGGGGGAGAAAGGCATGGGAAACTCTGCTGGACACTCTGCAGGAGGGAGGGAGAGGGAGAGCCCTGAGCTGCCCAGGCTGCAGTGTGGGCT
This sequence comes from Edolisoma coerulescens, assembly GCA_013397115.1. Taxonomy (NCBI): domain Eukaryota; kingdom Metazoa; phylum Chordata; class Aves; order Passeriformes; family Campephagidae; genus Edolisoma; species Edolisoma coerulescens. The sequence goes on from VWZW01003548.1 coordinate 1,693,159, forward strand.
GGGTTAGGGGGCAGCGGGGTCTGAGGTGTGACAGGATTTGCTCCAGCAGTTCCCACCCTGTGACCCCACACAGGCCCCACCCTGTGACCCCAGACAAGCAGGTGGGTTAGATGGTAGATGTGATGTTGGCCCTCTGACACATCCCTGACCTGAGAAACTGCATCAGAACTGCTCCCAGCTAAGAGCTGCCAGCTGGGAAGGGGGGAAAGAGACACGGGAAAAGTCCCAGCTACTGGAACAGTTTATTATGAGGTTGTACCACTTGGGTTGTGAATGTCACATCACAAAGTGATCTGCTGCCCTCATTTTCTAACACCCAGTTGTGCTTTCATCTACCTTGGTGAGGTAATCAAACCACATTGTGAGAATAAAATCTAGCAAGGCACTGTGTGTATCCACATGTTTAGGGAAAACTATTTATTTTATTTTATTTTATTTTTATTTTAAACATGTGATGCTGATTATCTGCAGATACTTGATGTGCTTATGATTTCAATCAGCATTTTATTCATTCAATGCCTCTTGGTTTATTGATTTATAAGCCCTTTAGAATGGTATGATTAGTCCAAGCATTTTAATCTCAGTGGGGGTAAAACGGTATTTCATTATTAACGTGTTAGAAGCTATTTCAAACTGACAGTTTGTTTTGAATCCGGGCAAGAGAAGTGACATTTATATTTGGAAGTGGGAGATTGACACAGAAATTATTCTGAAACATAATTACAGTAAAGGCAAATGCAGAAGGAGATGGAAATTCCAGCTAGAGTTTCTGGGGGCTGCTCTGCCATCGGTAACTAACTCCTGCTCTTTTCCCAGCTCAGTGTAATGAGGCACAGCGGTGGTCCCTGTAGGCACTCACAGGAGATGCAGGATCAAGATTTTTACGCATTTAAGCAACTCAGCACAGGGCTGTGAGTGAGGATAGAAGGCAAATGCTGTTCCACAGCCTGTTCTGGCTATCCCAGAAAGCTGCAGTGCTGTGACGACACCCTGTGCCGGAAAAATGAGGAGAGGGTTAGTGGCAGTGAGCAGACACAGATCTGCTGAGGAGGGTCCAGAGGAGGATGTGGGGACTGGAGCATCTTTTACAAGGACAAGCTGAGGGAGCTGGGGCTGTTTAGCCCGGACAAGGCATGACCAAGTGGGCAGAAACTGAAACAGGGAGTTTCATCTGAATATGAGGAAAAACTTCTTTACTGTGGGGGTGATTGAGCACTAGAACAGGCTGCCCAGAGAGGCTGTGGAGTCTCCTTCCCTGGAGATATTCACAATCCTGTGTCACCTGCTGTAGCTGAACATGCTTTAGCAGGGGGGTTGGACTGGGTGATTTCCAGAAGTCCCTTCAAACTCCAACCATTCTGTCCTTTGTGCACCTTTGCAGCCAGGCTGATTTAGTTCGGTGTTTTCCAGGGTGCCTGGGTGCCTGTCTGCTCCAGTGGGGTGGGGATTTGGGATTTGCACCTCCTGCACCACCTGCACCTGTTCCAGGCTCTTTGTGTGTGCCCAGAGATCCGCTTGGGATTTTCCAGGAGTCAAGCTGACTTTGTGTGCACTCTAGGGTTGTTGATATAAGCTCTTCCTATTTTTTCCCAAGTTAAACACTTATCTGACATTACAAAGGTGCTTTTTCTTGCCAGTGTCCATTCTCACATACTATAAGAGAACTCAAGAAGATTGTGGCCTTTAAAAATAGATTATAGTAGGTTTTTCATCCAAAGAATTTTCATTTTAGTGACTGACCCTCCTTTCCTGAGGTCTAAAAGAACGTTTCCATTGATGTGAGCAGGAGCAGAGGGGTCAGGGCTGTGTTGGAGTGCTGGGAATTTCCATCTTGGCACCAGGGCTCATGCAATGGGGGCACTGCAAGTTTCATGCAGAAGTTATGGACAACCTATAAGTCATGGTGTAAGGAATACACAGATCCAGAGAGCAGCAATGAGTCAATATATTACACAAAACTAGGTGCCAAACATGACCTGATTTGTTGCTCTCTCTTCTGGAGCAGATTGAGTAAGAATACAAATTGGCCACTCTTGAATTTTTTTTGTGTGCTGGGTGATTTTTATGGTTATTTCTCAGAGGTATGAAGAATCCATTACAATGTAGTTTTTAATATTTAATATGTTGTAAGCAGATTAAATAAATAAAGTGCAGGGGCTCAAATTTTTTTTTCTTAAATTCACAGGCTTTTGTTTGTGTAGGACTGAAGCCTTACTCTATGCCAGTGAGCATGCATTTCTGCTTGAACTTACTTGGAACTGCAGCACTATTAAATTCTCAGGATGAAATCCTAGAATCCTTGCTGAAGTCAACCACAGCACTGCCTCTCATTGCAGCAGGACTGAGATTTCAGATTTCTGCCTGGTGCACTCTTACGTTACCCCTCCTGAGCTGCTGTGTTCTGGTGGCTGATCTCATTACATTGCACAGTTCCATACTGCTTTCTAATGAATGAAGTCAAATGTGTATCCATTATCCATGCAGACTCCCTTCATAACAAAGGAAGGCAAAAAACCCCAAACACTGCAAGTAAATATCCAGCTTTGTCTGAATAACACGGAGAAGGTGACTCAGTGATTATGGAAAAACAAATATATTTGAGGCTAATATCATTCAACTCCAGATGAAGAAGAGTTGAAGGAAGCAGAATGCAATTAGATACAAATATGAAAGATATACAGGAAATTACATCTGGTCATAAGTATTTTTCCAACTAATATTTGCTTTTCACTGGAGGAAAACTTTTGACTGAAAATAACCACTAGAATTATGCCATGTCGAGCAAAATGCTGATTTCTTCTTTATGGGAGAGGGAAACAACAAAAAAATCTCAACGACACACCCTAAAGTGTTTTTCAGGGATGAAAGATTCAAAGACTGAAAACTGTTTCTTATTTCGATGAGAAAAATCAAAATTTCCATGAATAAGTTCCTGGATGGAATAGTAGAACTCATCTTTATCCTAATGATGACATCTGTTTGCAATAACACTCCATGCCAGTAAACGATGTTATTTTAACTAATCTATTGGCGTGGCGATGAAAGTGACAGTAAAATGTTGATATGGAAGCTAATTTCTGTGTTTGGCCTTGAGATCCATCTTCACAGACACAGGGTGAGCACAGAAACTATTTTTGACAACATCTCAGCCATCCAGATTTAATTCTGACACTTCTCTGCCATCCTGAAATCCAAGGAAGACATCTGGCTGCGTTTTCTGCATCTGTTTCTGAAGTGCCATTGAAATCATTTGCATCAGAAGAGAATTTGGAGACAGAAGTGTGACGAGAAGGTGCATGTGAGGAGGAGGGGACCGAAACCCTGGGTGATGAAGAAAAAAAGAACGGCAGCTCTTCAATGTATAACGCGCTCACTGAAAGTCAGGAGTGAGATGTCACTCTGAATGTTTCTGTGAAATTTTAACTTTGTTTAGTGCTCCTAGGTTGCTCAGACCCATGGTTTATATGGAATTATGCATATGCATGGCATGTGAGGAGCGAGGGGATGGCTCTGCCTGATTCCCAGGGGACTGCCTGCCGAAGGCATTTGCAGTCCCTGCCATGGGTGTGCTCCCTGCAGCCCTTCGGAAGAATAACTGACTGAAGTGTTTGGGAGTTTTCAGTTAATCTGATACTATTTAGGGTGGCCACAGACTCCTCATCATACTTTTTAAGCTGGAAAAGTTTGTTTAGGCAGAAAATAGCCCTGTAGCTTTGTGTTTGCAGCCGTTCCACATAACCCACCACTGTCTCATTGTCTTCTGCCGGGAGCCGAGCCTGTGAGTTACTGGCAGCGAGCTCAAGTCGCAGACTTCCTAAAAAAGAATTAAAACCCCCATAATAGCGCTCCTGATGTGCTGGGCTGCCGCGGATTGTCCTCCCGCGCGGCAGCCGGGCCGTGCCGGGTGCCCGGCGGGTCACGCAGGGGCAGCCCCTGCGTGCTCGGGCACGGCTGGAGCAGGAGCCTCCTGCCAAGAGCGCTGGCCCGGGCTCCCTGCGGCCTCCCCACATGGCAGCCATGTGGGAGGAAGGCGGGCGAGCGGCGGAGCAAACTGGCTTGTGGCTGCTTCGCCTCGGAGACCTCTTTTTCCAAGCGTCCTAAACACGGGCCTTAATCATCAGCACTTCTGAAGCACTCATCGTTCTTGTATGCAGGCAAGGAGCCTTGTTATTACCCTTTGAGAGATACCACATTCCCTCATTTCCTAGGGAAGGGGCCTGCCAGCAGTATCAATACAGGCACAGCTTGGTTTGTTTCAGATTAAAAATGTCCCCAGGGAAGGTCTGAGTTTGTCTTCAGCAGAGTCTCAACCAGGTCACAGGAATAAACCCCTGCTGATGGTTACTTCCAGGGAGTGCATAGGTGGTCACCTTCACAGAATGCACTGCTTTGAAAACATTCCGGGCCTGGATTGGGAAACCCTCCCTCTCAGGCTTCTCGTTGATGAAATGGTGTCACAAGAGGTCACTGACTGTCCTTCACTGACTGTTCCAAACCTTCCTGGGTGTGGGGTTGGCTTGTGGTGACTTCAGTCCTTGAGGTGGTGGCTTCCCCTGGGTTGGACAAGCCTGACTGGCTTGGCTCCAGCCTAATGCTGGAAGAAATTCTTGGAACAAAAGGAACCACAAAATACTGTCTGCAAGGCCTTCAGCGCACGGCTGCCCACACCACGACCTGCTCTGAGCTCCCAGCCGTGGAGAGAGCAGGAGGAGCTGAAAGGAAAAGATGCATTTCCAGCAAAAAATTTAAATTTGCCTCCTGTGTTTCAGAGAGTTACGAGATGAACGTACTGCAACTGCACATGCTCCTTAAAGGGATCCATAAACACCACATGCCATGGCTGTCTGCACAAGGAAACCGTGGGATGCTGCAGTCCAGCTCGTGTATGAAAAGGCCAGTCATCGAGGGTGAAGAAAATACTGTATAGATGTGATATCACAAGTTATATAATATCATGGCCAAATCTCCGCAGCTGGATATCATCAAATCAAAATTAGAAACTCATTGGAAGCAAAGGACAGTCTTTGCACAGATTGCCTATAAATCTGCAATAACTAGTTCTCCCTGGGCATAACATCAAAAACATTTTTTAGTGTCTCATTAGTAAGAAAATTTATTGCTCAACTATTGAACTATGTCGATTTTTGAAAACATTGTGTGAATAATTCCAGAAAGCATGTGTTTGATTTGTATTCGTTTTGTGCCGCCGGATAGAAAAAGTGGCTTTTCCCCCATGATGAAATGACACTAATCATGAAATTATAAGGTGAAGCATGTCTACAGTTTCAGAACAAGGTAAATTTTTATAAATATGCTAATGCCCTCCCTTTCCCATAAGTCAAACTAAGATTAAGGAGTTCATACCCCAACTGAGCTTAAGAAAAAAAAAATAAAAAGAGAAGACCCAATTACAATTCTGTAGAGGGGAAAAGAACTCCTCCCAGCCTTTATTATTTTTCCTTTGTGCTGCAGTGTGTTTCCCAGCTGTGTCTGTTGGCCAGTTTTGTGGCTCAAATAGCCTGGAAAAAAAAAAAAAGAAGATTGAGAAATGGGAGAAGTTTAAACCAAGCAGCATTGTCCATGTAGGATGGATGGAAGGAGTTTACAAGTATCTGTTGGGTGGTGAGGATTTACTGAGGGGGCGGCTGGGCTGACACCCCTGTGTGCAGGCAGCGGTGCTGTCTTTTCTTGTGTTTTAGCAATAGGGAGGGCAGAACAAATGGCTGCAGGGAGATTCACCAGCAAGGGCCCATGTGTGCAAAATTCCTTAAAACATTTGGGCGCCGAGGCAGGCGGTTCTGCACCCAGGCATCTCCCTCAGCTCCAGCAGGACTGTGCAGGTGAGTGCGGGTGAGAAAACGGCACAAAGACACCTTACCCTTCATCAGCCTTCCCCTGTTGGATTTTCCTCTGCCAAGAAATGCTTGTCACCAGCCTGTAAGATGGAGGAAAACCTCTGAGCACGAGGATTTGTGAAGCTGTGCTGTCCCTGCAGGTCCCCAAAGCCCGGCTGCAGGGACATCAGGGGCATGGCAGGGCTGCCATGAGGTCTGGAACAGCTTTGGGGGCAAGCCCAGGTCTGGACTATCCAGAGGCTCAGCTGGCATTCAGGTTTAGGTTTAGCTGGTGAGAAAAGGGGACAGACAAGTGGTGCAATTAAACCCCCTTGTCTTTGGCAACACATCCAGTTGATTGTTTATATCGCGCTGTAGGCAGGGGATCCTCAGTGCCTTTGCTTTGGTCCTGCCCTCTCCCCCCTTGTGTGACACACCCCACAAACACAAACTAACAACCATCTCTCATATCAAGGACTTTATACTGCGGTAAAATAAAAGAGAAAAGAAGAAACCGAGTGCAAGGGGCCAAGTGGTCTGGTCAGGGTTACTCACACCTCGGTGGCAGAGTCAGAAATAAACTCAGGCTGGGGAATCACAACCTGATGCCCTCCAGACTATGGAAAATACAACTAAACTCCCAGCTGTCTCTGCAAAGTGAGGTATTGGGGAATTTTTTCAGAATTAAAAAAAGGCAAGAAATAACTGAGTCTGTGTAGCATTTGTAGTATGTAATTCCTTTTCATGAAATACTTTTGGCATAGTCCAGTCAGGAAAAGGTGGAGAGAACAAAATGATAGGCATTGCTGTGATAAAGCCCCGTTCAAATCTGTGAGCAGCTCCTTCCTAGCCCTGCCCTGTTAACACACTTGTACCAGGATCATGGGCGCAGGTGGAGCAGATGACAATCAGGAAGGAGTGTGGGGGCAAGCTGAGACCTTCCCAGAAAGGCGTTGGAGACTGGCAGCGCAGCTGCCCTGGTTCCTGTGCTGGCACTTGGCATCCTGGCTGGTAGAGGGTCTGGGGTACAGGTGGGCTTCCCCCCACTTTCGGGTGTTACCACCCTAAGCACAAGCAAGCCCTGCACCACAGACATTTCTCAGCCAGGGCTCATCACTCTGAGCTGTGTTGTGAATGAGGGGTGCCCTCCACAGAACTGGGGCATTCAGGGAAGGGGGTCACTCCTGGAGGAGCTGAGCCTCTGGTCCCAGCAAATCTCCCCGAGGCACCTCTCTGGTTTGCCTGCAAAGGCCTCCAAGCTGGGCTCCAGAGGACACCAGCAGTGCTCTCCTGCTTTCTTCCAGCTGTGCTGGCAGATCTCTTTCCTGAACACTCCTGGGAAATGAGAAAATACAGGCACAGCCCTGGCCTTCACTGGGACGACAGTGAGCCCGTCTGTGACCCCACTCCCCCACACCAGGCCCCTCCAGCCCAGTTTTATGGGCGAGAAGGATCAAAGGGCTCCAACTGCTCCCATATGGTAAATGGCCCTATAGGTTGTGTGTAATTACACACAAGCATCCCCACATCCATGTTCAGTCTCTATTAAAGATCCCTGGGCGGCAGCCAGCTCCGTTTTCCCAGGGCAGGAACGTTCCAGACGTCACGGCAGTGGCGTCACACCCTCGCACGCACGTCCTGGGGGCCGGGACACACCTGCCCGAGGCACGGGATCCTCTCAGTGCCCATGTCCTGCCTCACAGCGCTGGGATGGGGCAATTCCAGGGGCAGCGGAGCCCTTCCTCTGGACACCAGCTGGGAAAGGTGTTTTCCAGCCACAGGGTGGCATCTGATGGAAGCGTTAGTGGTGAGTTAATGCTGCCTGGGTGAATTTGAAACTGGCCTTTCTTGAAATTAAATTTGCTTTGTGAATATAACTTCCCAAAGGGGATGTTTGCTTTTTATTAAGACTGGGCAGAAACGGGAAGAAAATCAGACCTTCAGTCATTTCTTTTAGGCTGCTATGATCCTTTTTTTAAAGCAGTGGATGCATGTGTGCACGTGGCAGCCCTCAGGGCAGGGCTCTCACCCCTCACTGGTTCTGGAACTGTGCTGGTTGCAACAAAAACATCATCTGCAATTGGAGAGTCTGGCAATAGGAGGGCCAGGACATAGGAATTAGGTTTGTTCTGATTTTAAAGGCTGAATTCTCTGGAATGCAATTCTGCCTTGCTAGCTGGGTAGAAGGAGGCAGTTCAGTTTTCTTGTGGCACCAAGATGGAGAGAAAGTGAGGGAGAAATGGATGAAAGAGGTATGAAGGAGATCTAAGAATGAGACATAAATTTTTTTAGCTTGTGTTCAATTAGCATAAACAATTTGGGAGATCCAGAGAGAAGTAGCCCTTGGTTCCATAAATGATGTTTGACTTAGGAAAGGGAAATGAAAATCCCAGTCCCCATTTTCAACCTCATGGTGAAGCTTTGTGGTGGCCCCCAGGGGTGTGTGGTAGTGTAGGGTCTGCATCCAGCCTGGTCACCCACCACCTCCAGATTGCTCCCTGCCCTTTCCTGGGCCAGCTCATACCAGACATAGGAAGAAAGCTTGTTTTAGCAGAGCCATCTTATCAGGGTGCATCTGTCCTGGAGCAGAAGGACACTCTCTGCTGTCATTGCAAACCCTAAGTGCCAAGCTGCCATCCTTGGTCATCCTTCTGGGCTGGAAATGGAGAAGTTCCATCACCACAGTGAGTGCTCAGCTCAGCCTGACCTCATTTCAGGCAGGCTCTGTCACGTGTGTGGGATGTGTTTCTGAGATGAAGCTCAGAGGTTCGCACAAAGACCCATGTGAACACCTGGGCTGATATGGCAGCCTCCTTTTCATAAACACACATAAAACAAGTTCCACCACTGTGGAACTTGGGTGGTGCTTGACTTTTGTTTTTGCTGAAGAAATTCCTGCCTCCTACCCTTTCCAGCTATTCTTACCTCGGGTCACCTTCTGCAGGAGCTCGTAGCAGATCTCATTAGGGATTTTTCATCAATTGCATGTTTTCAGACAGAAAATATACCGGCAAAGGAAAGCCTGTATTTTGGGGTGGTCTGCCCAGCTAAAAAGAAAAAGCAGCCAGTCTTTTTTCATCAGGAAGATTCCCCTGGTTCTCCGAGAGGGACCTTGGGCCATGACTTCCTGAAGGACTGAGTTGCTCCCCCATTTCTGTGAAGGGTTTGCTGAGGATCACCCTGATTCTCTACAGACCCAGCAGTAAAGAACCTTTTCCTTCTGTGCTCCCTACTTTCCCCTATTGTGTGTCTGCTGGCTGCTGTGGTTGGAGTGACAATGCTGAATGCAATGTTGATACCTGGTTTGAGTCCAAGCAGTGTTTTATTCAAGTAATTAGTTGGGGAAGTAAAAGCCTGCATTGCTGTGCTTTTTCAGGGACTGGTGTGTTAGGTTACCTGCTGAGTTGTAGAAGTTACCTGTTTGGGGTTTTTTTTTCCCCCAATCCCAGACTTGTGATAGCCTGAGAAAAAAATTTTCTTTGTAGAGGAACCCTTTAAAAACAGCCACAGGCGCTCCCACATTTCTCTGCTCAGCAGCCCAAGGGCAGACTTAATTAAAAGTTCCTTCAAAATATACTCCTTACCACTCTCCTGTGTTTCAAAGGCTCTGGTGCTGTGCCAAAGTGGGAGCAGGCATTCATTAAAGTGACAGGTACAAAAGAGGTTGTTATATTCCTCGTGCTCCCTCCTTCTCTGATCCCTCCCAGCTAAAGCCCCACAACCTAAACATTATTGAAAATAAAGAATAATAGGCTCTCTTCTCCCCTGCCCATATAACAAACAGATCATGGCTGAGTGTTTGCCTTTTGCATGCAGCCTCCTCGGCCACGGGTTCCCACTCCCCTTGGGAATGTTTTCCTGGAAAGAGCAGCTTGGTCACACCCTGTCCCTGCTGGCAGCGTGTCCCATGGAAGGCTGGCACGCTGCCTGTGCCAGGATGATCAGGCCAGGGCACCTTAATATCTACCAGCTTCTTGTTAATAGCTGAGATAAAGCTGTCTCTTCACTGGGATACTTCAAGTTTTCCAAGGGTATCCATACACACCAGCCTGTCTGAACAGCACATCCCAGGTGCTACTGACTGCGAGCAGCAGAACCCAATATTGGGTTAAGAGGCAATGATTTGAGAGAAAAAGGTGGGATCATCACTTCTCCAGCCTATGATGGATAGGTAATGACAGCCATCTCTAGGCAGTAGGAAGAGATAAACATCCTTCCCTGAAGATTGAAGAGAGAGAAGGAGCATGGATTGGAGCACATTAAGTTAATCTAACAGCTTGGCATGAACTAGCTTCCCATTTTCACAGTAAATGGGAGCCTTATTCTGTCAGTGTGCTGAGGATTTTATTTCTAGATATTTATAGCCACAGGTTCTGGAGTGCTCTGTAATTACATGAGTTTACACTTGCAGGGACAAAGGCTGAGTAAATATTTTATTAGGCAATTTTTTATCTTATTGAAACTAAACACACATGTGATAATTTGCCTGGTGAATGGGGGAAGGACAGTGAAATAAATAAGATAGTTTACACAGAGCCTTTTTTGTGGGCTGCATGCAGAATCAGCACCCACACTGCATTACCCCACACAGGCCCAGGAGTGGCACCCACAGCCAGCACGGGAGCCTGGGCAGAGCCACGAGGATGGGGCCACTGCTAGGGGGTGAAATGTGACATCCCACAGGATGAAAGGGGCACTGGAAGCCTCCTTATACAGACATGTTGTCCTGGGTAGAAGGATTTTTTTGGCCTGGTGGGTACCTGCCACCCCACCAATGCGGGCTGAAAACAGCAGGCGTCCTTCTGAGGGTCCCCAAGGGATGCTGGCGCTGCAGCATCACACTCTGCTGTAGATTATGACAGAAATAATAAACAAATAAGATAAACATCAGCTTTTACACAGGACCTCTTGTTGCTGCAAATTTCTCGAGGTTTCTCTGCTGTGGGATCACCCAGCTGGCGGAGCTGGTGTGAACTGGACTCACATGGGAAGTGCTGTACAATCACCTGGGGCTCTGACCCATCACTGCAGCAGGTTTATTTCACCGCAGTGGAGAAATTGTTGCAAAAATTGAGGCTCATATCCAACAACTCGCCAGCAAGGCTGCTCTGTAGTTTTCAGCTCTTCTCACAAAAAAGAGGGGGATTTTACAAGAGGAACACTTAATTTTGTGGAAGTTGTTGAGATGAAATGGTTCTCATTGTCTGGTAGGTAAGTGGCCCTAGAAGGCAGGAATGGATGGAGCCATCTGGGCTCACTGCTCTTGTCCTGAGCTGCCCCATGCTGCAATCCAGTGGTGTTGGATCATTTTTGCTGTCATTTTTTGACTTCTGAGAGCAGGTCCTGACCTGTGGCTCCTCTGGCAATGAAACCCTCTTGCACTGACACCACAAAGCCAGGGAGATGCTGGCACTGGCTCCTTGGAGTGCTCCAGGGTCTGCTTTGCTCCTCAACTCCAGTTTGTCAGCAGCTGTGGGGCAGAAATTTGTGCCATTCATGGCTGGGATTCTCGGGAGGCAGCCAGCTGCTGTTTGCATTTACTTTGTATTTACACTTTGCATGGACAGAATGTGGCCTGCCTGGGAAGGAGCCCCTTGATCTTAAGACCCACAGCTTCCTGGTGTGCAGACAATAAATGGTTGGATGTGGCAGTTGTATGTGAAACTCAGATTTGAAATTAAGCTCTTGGTGAAGTAGCATTGGTATAGTATTTTTTAGCAGCAAGACATTTATTAAGCATCTTCACAGGCCCACATAGAATTGACAAAAAGCAAAGATTCCTACAGCATTTTCGAGTTTCATATTATTATTCTATTCACAAACAACTGCAGCCTGTTATGAGTCCCACGGCACGAAATTTTCTAAGAATAGTCAAGGAACCTTAGAATTAATTTATAAAATTTGGTAATCATTCTCAACTTCATTAAATACTCAGATGCCTAATAATACATTATTCTTATCTTGATTTTAAATTTTAATTGCATGAAGTTTGGTCCCTCAATAATTAACACATTGTATATCCCACCTAATTCATGAACTAATTGTAATTTCCTAGTTCTTAATGTTACTCACTAATTCTGCCAATGATAAAGAATTTTATGTCAAAACTCCAGAGTAAGTGACATTCTACATCCACAATAATGACAAAACAAGTTAATTTACTGCAAAGTTGCTGAAAGACAGAGCTTTTTTAATTGCATATTTGTTACCTTCATTAAAAGGTAAGTGGCTCTTCAGTTATGTATTTGCCCATTTCTTACACATTAAAAAAAGTGCTAATGAACCTGATTAAAATTAATTGAAAAGGTCCAAGATCTGCAAAGAGATCCTAACACCAACAGACTTCTAATTACTGCTGAAAGACGGACTTAAATGGGGTTTAGTGGAAGATAGAAAATCATTTCCTGGCCCTGTCGTGAGGGACGACGCGGGGAACGCAGAAGCGGTGCAGGACCGAAACGCCTGGTTATGGCAGAGAAAATGCAGAGTGTCTGGACACTATTTCCTCTCCCTCCTTTCTGCTGAGAGCTGCTCTTCCTGCCCTCCGTCCCCTGGCTGGGCAGGCTGTGGGACAGCTGCCCAGGGAAGAGCAGGCGCTCGCACGATGGGGCAGGGCTGGAGCTCCAGCCCCCTCAGCCTCAGCTCTCGCCCGGCACTCAGCGCTGGGAGGTGTCAGGGAGAGCCTGAATTTAGGCAGATTAAGGGAAATGCCCACAAAAGTGTGGCTGTTGGAGTCAGAGGTGGAACCTGGAAATGAGATGCTGCAGAGAGAAGGGGGGGAAAGACGCAGGAGAGGGATGGGCGCTCAGCTGGGGGAAGGCTGGGGAGTGGTGCTGATGGGGAGTCCTGGACACTGCAGAAGGTGGGCTGTGCTGGAAACCTGGTTTTATCCCACCCTGAGCTTTCCTGGAAGCTGTGGTAGTGCTCTCACTCCCCCAGGATGCTGGGAGATAACACTCCCTGCCATACAGTCCTTGTTTACACTGCCTAGGTGAAAGCTGTGGTTGATTCATGGAGTCAAGGCCCTGTTCAGGCACCTCTCTGGCTTATTGGGAACATTTTGTGCTGCTCTTTGTGAGTTTTCAGCAGTCACAAACCCCACAGAGCCAGAGAAAGCAGCTCATTCCTTGTTATCAGCAGGAGTATTTCTGTCTAGGGTGGGGAGATAGCATATTTATGTGTTTATAGCAAGAGCAGAGAGTTGCCTAAGCCAGCAGTCAGTCTCAAACTCAACAGACTGCTTTATTACTTGAGCTGCACCCTTTATAGCTGCCCCTTTTCTTCTGTGCTTCCCCACTATCCATTGCCATTATCCCAGGATGTTCTTATAAGAACTATTTTCTTCCTCTCTATTAATAACATACACCACTTATCTTGCTCTTACTATATAAATGTAAAAGAAGAGAGAAACATATGAGCTGTTTTAATTTTTTTTTGTTTTGATTGAATTGAAATTGCTGAATGAAAAAATAGCTTCTTCTAGTAATTCTGCTGTAACTAACTCAGTTTGATATTGGTTCTATTAGCCTTCTAATAGCATGAAAGCTAAAAAATTAAATCGTTCCACTTGCACATTCATAATTATGTGCAATTAAAATCTTTATATACCCAAAAGTCTTATATGAAGCCCTGAACCCTTCAACTGTCACTCTTCATTATCTCCAAGCCTAACAATTTTACAGTGACACATTGTACACAATGAGATGTGCTAAAGAGGAAATATTATATTTTACTGATGTATGTGTTCTTTTAATTTCTCTGAATTAGCTTTTTGATATGGATGCTAATTGTTTTCTTTGAAAGGAGTCGCCACAGATATGTGATTTCTCTATGCCTGTTGCGCTTCAAAAAAAATACAGTTAATTGCAGGAAACAGGAATTTCTCTCTTTTTTATATATTAAAAAAAAATAATCAGCGGCATATCAAAGGAGTGAATCTTAATCCAACTTTCTGATTGTACATTAAAAAGAAACCTTCAGTGTTTGTGACCAGCACAGAGTATTTGGCGACTTTTGATGTTTCCCCTTTTCATTTATTCATGAGGCGAGATGAATAATTAAAACAGGACGTTTGGCAAAACCAGCGTGCACACAAAAAAATATTTCCATATGAACTTCCAGTTGCAGCCCACGATAGTCCAGGAGACACGTTACTGCAGGATTGTCCATATGGCAAGTGTGCGTGGGGCTCTGAAACCATAGACCTGGCTGGGCCTTGGGATGTGGCCATCAGTGGCTGACAGCTGTCACTGCCCTAAAAATGCAAATGCTACGTGTGGGGGAGACAGGAGTGGCAGAGAGGTGGAATTTAGGTCAGTCCTGGGAGTGATGAAGCCACTGATAATGTGTGCTCGCAGGGAGAACGATGGATCCACTCTGGATCTCCAGGGGAAGGGGATTGAGTTCCCACACTCTCACACAGTTACGCAGGAGAAACCTGGGCTGCAGCACAGAAATATCCCTGATGGAGGAGCAGGTTGCTCCACATGCTCCAGAGACAAGGTCCTTGTGATGGAGAGGGAGTGTTTGGTCTGTAGTTTCCCACAGGCTGCTCACCAGCTCAATTTAACATTTAGTTTTGGCTGCAGTGTTAGAGGAAGCGATATTTTTCACCCTAAATCTCATAAAAAGCTTATTTGACTTAGCTCTTATTCATAATAAGGAAATAGTATAGAGAAGGGACAATATACCATGCATAGCAAAAGGTCTTGATCAGTCTGAGCTGGGCTGCCCCGTCTCTCAAATCTTCAAAGGAATTTGTGTGTTTTACTCATCACATCCTGCTCTATTTCACATCTCCAAGAACCCTGCAGCTGAAAGGCACCTTCTCTCCATATCTAGCTCAGAAATTCCCCACTACTTCTAACCAAGGTCTACATTCCTGTTTATAACATTACTAAATTTATTCTTCAAAATTTTTAGTGCAGCTGCAGTCCTGCTGAGCAGTGAGCTTGTGCTTGTGCAGCAGTGTTGGAATCACAAGCGAAAAGGGCTCAGTGTAATATTCCATTACTCTTTGTAGCTGTCTCCTTAACATTTCCCACAAATTCTCCTCATCTGTGCAAATTACATATATTTAATTTTTTTATTATTGTTATTTTATATCTGCAGTCAGGATTTAGCTTCTTACACAGACAAAAAGACAAAAATTCCAGAGCATGGCTGGTTTGTGCTTGTCTGTGCACACTCTCAGGATGCCTCTGGAAAACAAACTCTAGTTTCACTCCATCTCCTCTTGGAGCTTCACCTTTGCCTCTGCATTTTGTGAAGTGGAGTCTGTGGTTTCTGAATTGTTTTACTATGACTTTGTCTTGTTTTCCCTCCAGAGCTGTGGTCTTTGCTTACATTCTCTGAATGGCAAAGCCCATTTGTTTCTTTTTATACTTCTGTCAGCTTAAACTTCCCTCAGCCCTCTTCTCTGCTTGGGGTCTCTGATCCCCACTCAGACCTTATCTCAAATTAGGGATTCCGCAAGCTTCTGGAAAATGAGGATCAACTTAAATTCTCAGATTAAGTAAGATGAATAATTAAAATAAAAATTCTGCCTCTATTTTTCTATTCCTCACCCAATGTGAGGATCATCGCCTATTTCTGATCTGAAAATAATAATTTTAAAAGCTAGGGTTTTTTTCACTGACATTTTTGGTAACTCCACCTGCACAGATTGCTTTCTTGAACCTTTTCCTGGGCATTAGGATGGGGGAAGCTGAGTACAGAGATTTGTTCCATATTCTCTCTGTGGTCTCAGGGCATATTTAACAGTGTGGTAGAAAGACAGAGTTTCCCAGAGACAATCTTCTTAGAAATTAATAAAATGTTAAGAATATTTATAAAATTAATCAAAGTTGTTTTGTTTTTCCCCGACTCCCTTTACTCATTCTCCCAGAAATTTACGGTCAATCGCTGTGAGCAGATGAATCCTCACCATGTGTGAATTCCCCACCCATGAGCTTTGTCTCACCAACATGTCCTGACTGCCCATTCTGGGCATGGAGGACACAGATCCACCATCCAGAAGAGAAATATTTAAAGGGGTGGCTGTAAAAGGAGTGATCTTGTGTTTTCTTTTCCACAGAGACTTCCTGAGGGCTTCTGTGTGGAAGACTCACTTGCTTCACTTATATTGTTATCTAATATAAATAAGTTGATTAAGTGGCTTGTTTAAATTGCATTTATCATATTCCATCCTTGCTGAAAAACCCTCTTCAAAAATCTAAGTGGCTGGAGCATTTGCAGAGAAGTGTTATACTCACAGGAGTGATAATGAGTTAGGTGCAGCTGGGAATCAGGTATTTGAGAGCCACTGAGCCCTTGGCAGAGACTGTTATTCCCTTTCTCCCCCTCTTTTCCTTCTAATGATTAAAAATAAATTAGGACAGATATTTGTACACCACCAACAGAAGCTTGTTTGTTACATCTCACAGAGCTCTTTCAGGTTGCAGGTTCTTATGAATTTATTTATCTGCTTCTTTAAATTACTGAGGAATATTTGCTGACACCTCTTCATGCTGTTCCTTTCCTGGGAAGTTGATTGTGTCTATGACTCTGTGCCCCCACACAGGAACCTCAGGCTTTCCTCAGATGTCACCTACATTTTTTTCTAGATCTTGATCTACACATATATATTTTTCTTTCTACATTGTGACTATGGTAGTGGCCTTAAGCAAGTGGAAAACAGCACAGCCTCCTTGTATGGAATTTCCCAGGACGAGCTGGGTAGGGCATAACTTCAGTGCCATTTCCCAGCTCTCCTGGTCCCAGATGGGTGGAGGCAGAAGGCATCAAAAGCATTGAGCACTCAGACTCCTCTGGGCTGAAGGGACATCCTCTGTGCCGTTCTCCAGCTTCGAAGATAAATGAGAGCAGACCCTGGTAGTCTTCTGAAATGCTTTTGCCCAAAGAGGGGATGAAATTGTTTTCAGCGGCGCCAGAATCCGTGAAATAATGTAAACAAGGATCAGGATTCCTCTTGCAGATCCATTGATCCACATGTGTGGTGAGAAAGATTAAGGATGAGTTTCTTGTAAACCCGTCACTGATGAGTTTTTACCACCTGGTGCAGGAATAGCTGTTCCATGAGTCATGTCCAACACGCACGAATCCTCTCAGCAACTGCAGCCAGTGGGTTACACAAGCCCCATTCAGCACCACCCCTTTCCATGTGGGTTCTTCCCTGCTTTTTGGCATGTTCACTTTGAAAAGATTCATAGAAAGATGAGAATGTAAGGAAGAAAAATGGCAACAAAAAAATCTGCTTTATGCTTCTTATTTCTTGTTCCTGTTAGTCACTCTGATCATATCCTCAGCTAAGTGGAGTCTAACTGAACAATAAATCAGCTTGGATGGCAGCTCTGCTGCTGTATTACCAAACCAAAATCCAGCATTTTTCCTTCTAGCAAGGTGCTGTATCAGACTGGTAATGAGATGCCATACAGATGTTAAAAGATTACCCATTAGTAAAAAATACCCCAGAAAAAAGCAATATATTTAGACAGCATTTTCTACTTGAGCAACAAAGAAAGTCTGTTGCAGGCGTAAGAAATCAGCTCAAGAGTTCCTGGGAATGTGTTGTTGGGTGGTTTTTTTGGCCTAAAATCTGTTGAGCACATTTGCTCACAGGGTTGCATCACTGCCACACCATGGGTTGAAGCACATGAGGCTTGGGGGGACAGTCAGGATTCTCTGCAATAAAGAACAGAACCATCACAGAGACCGGCTCCTGTCACCCAGTTACTGACAACTGACAGCAGGAGCCAAAGTCCTGTGCAAAGCTGCAGCTCTGGGCCCTCACCTGCCACAGGCTGAGCAAACAGAGGCAAAACCATCCCCTGGTTACAGGGTACTTCCAGTTCTGTCCAGATGCTTCGAAGCTGTGCATCCCAAAATGTTTTCCCCAGTGTTTTACTCCGACCATCCCTCTAATGTGGGAGATGGACTTGGAGAAAGCACCTGAATGGCCCCAGGAGACATTGAAATGGAGTCTTTCAGAAGCATCTGATGGAAGGGTCACAAGGAGGGGACAGTTATGGTGACTTGGCATCAAGGAGGAAACTTCAAACTTGTCTCACCAGGTCTGCTTGGAAAAGTAGGGCTCTTAAAAACAACCTCTCACCCCAGTGCTGCAGGGCCTAGTGCTGCTGTGGGTGGCCAGGATATTCCCTCCTGGAACAGCCAAGAAGAAAAATCAAAGTTCTGCATTTGGTCACTGAACTGAGACATTTCTGTTAGACCCCAAAGAAAATATGCATTTCAATCCCCAGCTTTAAAGCAATGAGTTTTATTTTTCCATTTTGAAATAAAAAGCTTTTTAACACAAATCTAAAATTATTTTTTATCAATTTAACAAAAACAACTTTCTTTTTTTTTTTGTTCTTCTGAAATTTCACTGAATCCAATGCAAAGTCACCACTTTTTTGTATTTTCTCAGGATTTCCAGTTCACTCTCCATTGAAAAAATACTGAAGGGCCCTGATAAAATTTGGAATGGACAGTCCCTCTTGTTTTCCTGTAAGAGAACAGTGACTAGGTCACGTGGAAACCCCTGGCAGGAGGAATAGATTGTTCTTGCCCTAGGAAGATATTGAGTCTGTTCAGAGAAGTTTCCAAACAGAGGTGAAGCAGGCAAAGAAATGAATCAAGGGTCTGCAAACAGCAGATGCTATGTAGGAGACAGTGTGAGTCAGCAGATAGGTGAGGCAGGACCTCAGACACATTTCAAGATCAATTTTATTCTTTCCCTGATATTAAAAGTCAGAGGAGAGCTCTGTGGAGCTGCAGGAAGGCTCCAGACCTTTATATTTTGAAATGAAGTGTTTGGAGATCGCTGAAGATCCAAATTATGCCAAAATTATGTTATTAAAGTGTAATCATCTTGTTAGCTGCTTAGAACATTTTCTTCATTATCACTTCATTCATACTTATGATGATGAACAGATGGTACCAGTGTCACAACGCAGCAGAAATCACTCCCAAATGTTGTTTGAAAACACAGTTGGAAGGTGGTAGGGACATCCTCCTGCTGATGAGCCTGGCTCACTCTGCTTGCTCTGAGAGGAATTACAGAAACCTTCTTTGCCACTTAACCTGCTGGCTGCTGGCACCAAAACACTGCCAGGCCTGTGCCAGCACAGGTTGTAGTCATACTGAGAACAAAGTATATTGACATTTTCTGCAAAAACTGGTGAATTTAAGCCCTGAGCAGCCAAGGAAATGGTGAAATTGGGAGCTGCCTGTTGCAGGTTTGGCAGCAGTGGAGCTGGACCTGAGAGGGGAGCAGTGGGAGTGTGTCCCAGGTGCTCCCTGCACCCACAGCCCAGCTCACAGTTCAGAGGGCAGAACCAAAGTTAAGGTTTAATCCAGAGGCCAGCACCCTTTGAAAAAAAGATCATTGATTCCTGAAGTATCCCCCAGGCTGCCTGCACACTGTCCCTCTCTCCAGCCAGCAGCTGGAGAGCCACGGAGCTCGGCCGGTTTGTGGCTTTTCCCTGGGATTGCTCCTTTCCCTGGTTTGGGCAGGTGCACCACAGCAGCCAACAGGAGGAATGGGAGTGCTCAGAGCAAACACTCCATAATTTCACTCAGAATCAGAAAACACACTCCAAACCACAATCCCCAAGTCCAGGAGACACAGATGGAATTCAAGCCCACAGCACCTAAGCAAACAAAGGTGCACAGACACAAAACCCCCACGGAAGCCGAACAACAGCTGCCATAAGGCTACTGAACCCTTTTTAAAAAAAACCCAACCAAAAAAAACCCCAAAGGACCAAAAAACGACTGTTAACACTTTTCAAACTTATACAATATAGAATTTTTCTAACTCCTTTTTCACCCTAATTCTGTCTCCCGCCCTCAAGC
The DNA here is from genome assembly GCA_013397115.1 of Edolisoma coerulescens. Lineage (NCBI taxonomy): Eukaryota > Metazoa > Chordata > Aves > Passeriformes > Campephagidae > Edolisoma > Edolisoma coerulescens. Next base: position 1,712,850 of record VWZW01003548.1, read on the forward strand.
TGCACCAAACATGGAGCAGAGCCTTTGTTTTCTAGGTGTAATCAACATTATTCAGGCCAAAACAGCAATTTGATCTCTACCTGCAGCACAAAGGGGGTGAGTTTTGTCACTGCACGAGGTAAGAACCCCCTACTTAGGTTGTTAAAAGTATTTACATCTTTAATTCCCCTTGATTTCCCTTTGCAAATTTGGTTTTAGCTCTCGGAAGAATTTCCTCCCATAAATCTTTTACCAGCCACTAGAGGGGAATGTACAACACAGTGAGAAAGGAGACAGTGACACGGCATTAAAGTTGCAGCCAGTTTGCTCGCTCAGATGAAGCATTTAGTGTCATGCTGGATCTTTGCAGTTTTTAGGAGCTAATTTCACGTTTATCAGGTGCTTTGTTATTTTACTCTTTTCTGTCACATTGATTTCTCTCACCTTCTGCCAGTTTAGGCTAGTTTATGTTAAAGTCGTGGACTCTTCAGGTGAGAAAAAGATCCTTACAGACACTTAATTTGATGCTTAATACCCTCAAAAGCCTATAAATCATGCATTTGAGAATGTGATCTCCATTGAAACAGTGTCCTATTCAAAATTGTTTACAGAGTATAGCAAGTACAGCATTTCTATCCCAGGAGGAATGTTGGTATTTCAGCCTTTCTCTCCATTTAAAACGGGATTAGAAGTAAGATTCAGATTTTTTTTTTGTGTGTGGGATGGAAATTCCACATTAATTCTAGCTCAGAAATGACGAACAGATTCATTTGGGTGTTCCTCTAACAGAATGAAACTTTCAGCACTTTTGAAACTGATGGTTTTTTTACTCCAGTTGCTGATAAAACAACCCGAAATGTCCCACGTCAGGAATGTGTTTCTTGGAAGCGTATGGGAGCCAGGCACTGCTGCACCAGAACTGGGATCTGCCCTTCCCTGTATCCCAGACTTCCTGCAGAAATGATGAAGGGACTGGAGCATCTCTTGCAAGGAATGGCTGAGGGAGCTGGGGCTGTTGTGCCTGGAGAGGAGACAACTAGACAGGGACCTCATCAATAAGTACAAATATCTTACGAGGGTGTCCAGAGGATGGGCCAGGCCCTCTCCAGTGGGATAGAACGAGGGGCAACAGGCACAGACTGAGACACAGGGAGTTCCATCTGAACATGGGGAAAAACTTCTGTACCGTGAGGGGGACTGGGCACTGGAACAGCTGCTCAGAGAGGCTGTGGAGTCTCCTTCTGGACACAATCCCACCTGGACATGATCCTATGCATCCTGTGGTAGGTGAGCCTGTGCTGGCAGTGGAGTTGGAGATGATCTCCAGAGGTTCCTTCAAACTCCAACCAAGCTGTGAATCTGTGATTTAGAATATGTTCCAAGTCAAATGAAACAGTTAATTTCATTTTCCTGTGGAAATTGCAAGTATTCGGCGAAACAAAAACTTTCCAATAGAAAATTCTGATCTGGCAGTAACTGCATTTTTATTGGGGAAAAAAAAGTACTCTTAAAAAAAAAAATATTTATCATCCTGATAAAGGATTCCCAGTCATCTCTGGTTATTTGCATCAGAGATTTACATTTCAAATATGTCTTGTTCATGAGCCAAATTTTTGGCAGATAGGAATTAGCAGATTCAAGTCAACAGAAATAGAGAGACTGACCAAAAAAAAATAATAGGAATATGCATCTCTACATTTTCAAATGCTCTTTCCTGACAGCGTATAGATGGATGCTGAATTAAACTGCCTGCTCTGCAAAGAGGCTTTCATCAGAGCACTAGAAGGTCATAGCAGCCCTTCAGTCTTTGTCTCAAAACCCTGAAAATCCCCATGCCTGCTCTCTAGGAGATGTGGAGCTCCCATCCATTGCTGAAGTTGGCCTCTACCTACACTCTCCTGAGACACGACCTCTAGACTTACCCATGGCAGACTCCTTATGGCCCAACAGAAACTTTGCCATGTAAATAAAGGCAGGTGCTTGACTTTGGACCTTCAGCTTTTATAATCAGAGCAGAGTTTGTGAGGAGAGGAAGGCAGAAGTTCCAGATATTTCTCTCAAAAAGGGCAGGTGAAATTATCCATAGCAATTTGCCATATTTTAGGTGTATCTTGTGCTGGGGGCCCAGTGAGGCCACTCCTGTGTGTGGAGAGTGGGCTCAAAGCTAGACCAAAGCTCTTCATTCGTATTCTGCTGATGCCTGGGAAGCACCATGAGGAGTTGATGGAACAGAGAACACACACACTCCTCTAAAATTATCACATTTAGTGTCATTCCCATAATAAAAGCATGAGCCAGCATGGGGAGCCTCTCTCAGTTTACACAGGGAGACTTGGGGTCTCCAGACAGCCAGAACAGAGCCAATGTTTCTGAGTAAACTTTGTTAGGAAAACAGATTAAAAACTCTAGAGGTTTAGCTAAATCTTATACAGGAAAACACCTTGTTAGCCTCCTGATTTGGAATCATAATTTAGTGCCAGTGAATAATACATATTAAGTGGTGGCAAACATGCCTTTGTAACAAAGTTTACGTGATGAATTCTTTTCTTTTACTTGAAACATGTAAAATTAGCTTTTCTCTTCTGATTACTATTATGTTACTGTGACTAGTTGTGCAACAGTTGCTAGAACCAAATTTTGATGGCTCATTAATGAATTGTTTACTGAAAATAGTAAATTCTCCAATTTGCAAAACATGTAAATTCTTCTGGTTGGACACATAAGCCTTGTCATATTGATGTGCCTCTGACTGGACTATTGTCATATCTAGAATTAGGATTTAGGTTTTTAAACAGTAGAAATAAACCACTCTGCAGTTCAAGAAAACAGGAAGATACTTCCTTAAAATTGACTCTTTCTTTAAAATCTGCTCTAAACCCTTATCATTCTGGTGATTTATATAAGATGAATGTAAAAGGAGAAAAAACCCTCCTGTCTGAGATGGATTTGTTAGCTCACAATCCCACTCTTTTCTAGCATTTCCCAAGTATTTACCTTCACTTTTATTTGCAAGTACTAGTGTTTACTGCTGCAGTGAGCCCTTTCTCAGTGATACCATGGGGCAGAGCGAGGGGCAGATGGACACACAGACAGACTGAGGCTTTAAAGATTGTCCTGAGACTTGGTTTCCCCTGGAGTTCAGGCCCATGGCTGCTCTTGCTTCGTGGTTTCCTCGACCTGTGACCAGGATCAGCTGGATGAGGGAAGGATCGTGCTGGGTTACCAGACCAGGAGTTCAGGTTTTATAATCCCCTGGAAATGTGAGCGCTGCAGGCAGCCTGAAACTCTTGCCCAAATGTGATGTGCAGCTGTTACGCTGGAGATCAACTGCTCCTCTCTCCATTTTCTGTATTGGAAAGAGAAAGATATTTTTCTGATACACTGTCACCCATATCTTTGTATAAATGAAGATGGAATTAGGATTCTTATAAGCAACGTGCCCATGGCAGGGTGTTGTAAGTAGATTATCTTTAAGATCCTTCCAACCCAAACCATTCTGTGAGCCTTTACTTTCTGCTGAGTTTTCTGCCTAGTACCTTCCCCTAAACCCTGTTGTCCCCTCCATCCCAGCACTCCCCCTTTCTGTCCCACAGAAAGGACTGTGTGTTCATCCAGACATCCTGTACTGCATCTTACCTGAACTGAATTACTGTGTGTGAATTCTGTGTGGGCTGAAAGTGAAAATCTAAGCCACATTCCCTTTCTCCTCGCTCTAGGAAAAAATAAAACCCCCAAACAAACCACCCAGATTCTAACAAATTGCTCTGCAGGGATTATTTTACCTTTTTATAACTTAATTTGATTTTACTCCTGACACAATTGACTGTTTTCGACAGTTAAACTTTCCAGTCTGCTTGTTCCATATATTTCAATATCCTGTTACCTCTGGCAGGGAAGAGCTAAAATTTCATGCCAGATACTGAAGGTGATGTGCCAAGAGACTTTTCTAAAAATTTGCTTTAAAAAATAGAAATAATTACCTCTATCTGCAGCAACACAACTTCCTAAGCAACTACTGGTAATAGTTAGCTAAGCAAGAAATTGGAAAATCAAAGTGAACAGCCCACTTCCAAACACTCCCTGCCCATTGCCTATACAGAAAAATGCAAATTACCTATGAGGAGCTCTGTCATGCTTTCACTCCAAGGCAATGTGTCAGCACTGGGTGACAAAACCTGATTACTGTGAAGCCCTCGTCCCCCTGCTCGTCCCACACAGTATTCCCCGTTGTTGTGCTGGGAGCTGCCCCCAAGGTTCTCATCCTTCAAAAGACAGGGCTAAAAGCAGGTTTGGGGATGGTCCTATCAAGAGGGTTGGGGAAGGAATAGATCTTAATGTGGAGATTATGACAATCATGGCTCATTCTTTGGAAGAAATACAATCTGGGCAGGCTGAGGTCACAGCTGTACAGGCAGGTAGTGAACGATGTGCCACGCTTTCAAGTCAAATTCATGATGCTCAATATTTCAGCTGCAGCAATAGAAAAAAAGAAAAATCCCCCTGATTTCGCGAATAAGTTGTTCGGATGTTTCACAGATGGTGCTAAAAAGGAGACATTGAAATCGTTTGCCTCATGCAATTGCATTACCAGAAATTTTAAGAACATCCCATCTCAATTTACTCCTGCCTTTCAGATAGAACTCCTCACTCAGTTATTTGAAACTAGTTTATTCAAGTATGCAGTGACTCTGGGACATTTGCACAGCGATGTCAGATGCTATCTGGGAAATAAGTAGTACATTTGCAGGCTCTGAAAGTAATTTTTGATGACACCCTTAAATCAACTTCATGGTCAGTTTTCTCATTTTGAGCAAGAACTGGGATTCCATTGTGATAACTGAAAGCTGCATGTTACTTGATCTACAGTAATGTAGAATAATTACTAGTCCATTGCACTTCATTACACTACTGTAATAGGCAGCAGGTCAGTGTTTGAGCTACAGCTGCTCTGAAAATTGAGCTGACACTGATACTATGGTAGAAGTGATAGCAAAAGGCTCTCATGCAAATTGCTGAAATTAGCTTCCACTCAATGGGTTTTGAAATGCAATACATGGCTCTGATCCGGACACCTGGTTTTGACTAACATTTTTTATCTTGGATACAATGGGATGGTCATGAAATAAATTAATTGTTCCATGCAATCTGCCTTATAAAAGGTCACTGAAATGCCAGAGGATTCTAAATACCACACGACTGCTGGACTCTGACTAATAACATTCCCTAACACGTCACTGAAGGCTATCTGATGGTGGTTTTATTTAATTCAGATGATTCTCACAATCATTTGCAAGCATTCTGCTCCTATATTCACCGGACATTTCATTGCATAAGACACTGCTACTATTTATCAATGCACCTAATTTGTCAAGCCTTCAGGAGAGGGCAGTAGGCAGAGGCTATGAATAAGGAGGTTCTTTCCTTTCACAGCCATCTGGAATCCATGGATTCAGGATCTATGGATGCAGAAGGATCCCCTGTGCAGTCTGTCTTTTAGTGAGGCATGGAATGATCCTCATTTTAAGTTGAATATTCCTGTGAGTTCTCCCAAGAGAACTCAGGCTAACACACCACCGAAACATTTCTTACTGCTATTCAAAAATAGAGGTGGGTGTTTTTCATGAAAATGAAGTGTTTCTCCTCTGAAACATTAATTTAATCAAACCATCAATTTCAGTAAGTTTAGTTCTACTGGAAACAGATGTCCAGGCAGACATATCACATCCTCACTCTGAGGATTGCTTATCGATACACGCAAAAAAAGAGAAACGTGACACGTGGAGAAAGAAATCTTGTCATATCTCTGGAGTTTTTATAGAAAGACCCATGTACATGCAAATATTTTCTTTACTGCAGCCCGCCCAGCCACACGCTGTGCGTGCCCAGCAGAAGGTGTTCAGGTGACACTGGACTGCTGTGTGTTCCACTCTGCCCCTGAACAGCCTTGAGTCAGCTTGGGGGATCCCCAGCTGGCACCTCCCTTTCTCCTGAGCTAAGACACAGCAGTGCCTGTTCTGTCCCTGCCTCTGGCATTTGGTGTTCAGTGTGATTGACACAGGCCTCTTCTTCCTCAAAAATGCCCGAGTTCAGAGGGAGCCCCTCACCACCTGCCAGCACGTCTTTCAAGAACAGCCATGCTGCTTTCTATATGAGGTGGAATCATTTAAAATGCTGAAAAGATTTTGCTGAAAACACTCCCTTAACATTTGTATTTACCAGCTTCAGTACGTAGACAAAGGGATATTGTGAACATATACACAGGCATCAGAAATCTCACCCCATTAATGCACTGTGCAATGCCTATAGATTGTGCACTTGTCTGTATCTTTCCTAACCTCCTGGGGGATTATTCCTAGAATTGACTGCCACTGTTTGTTTGAACTGTTTATAAATTAATAAAAAAATCAATACCTGGTTGTAAATGCCAGCTAATCACAAATAGCTTTGTACAAATTAGAGCAGGGATATAAGAAGAAAGTAAATGGACAATGCCGGTGAGGGTGAAAAAGTCAACACTCAAAGTTCATCTGCTACCTGAATGATTCCAGAGACATTCAGCCCGTTCCTGTGGTTTTGTTATTCATGAGAAATGGAAGAGGAGGAGGAGAGCTAAGCAAACATAGCCCATGCTGTATGGGCAATGAATACAAAGAGCCACTCAGCCACGAGAGTAGGAGCTCTGGCAGGGAGAATTGGAATGCTGGAAAATTCATCATCTGGATTTCAAAATGGAAAAAAAAATATTTTCTAACAAATAATTTCTGGATTGATGTCTGGGAAAGAATTACTTGTCAGATTCAGACTCCTTGCTTTTCTACCTCAGGAAACAATTCTCTGGTTTACCTGTGGTAACCATGATATAACTCTGCTGGCCAACAGCATCCATGGGGTGGGATTCACACTTACTGTACTGTACAGTTGTTAGAAGATTGGTGTATTGCCCCCAAAAGTTACATCTGTGACACATGAAAACATTTCTTTTCCTCTGTATAACGCAATCTTTCGTAAGGGGAATTCCCTAGTCTTCTCATTTTCAAAGAATGGCAACCAAACAGAAAATGGAAATATATCATGTCATCAGCTTTGTTTCACCTTGCTCAGCGAGATCCCAGGGATCTGTCAGTACATTTGCTGCCCAGTTTCAGTGCCTTGCAAGAGTGCAGGCAGCCAAATCAACAGGGTGAGGACACAACCTGGGACTTTTGCATCACACAGTGGGATGGACTGGCCTCCTGGAATGTCACATCCACAGGGAAATGAGGGGTCTTCCTAAGGGATCCTGCACCTTTTGTGCTTAAGTCAGCTGGGTTCATCTCCTCAACCTGTTTTGCTACTTTGCAATGATGCCACCACCATTTGGTGCAGTAAGAAGTAGTGGGGTCTAAAATACCAATACAATACAATTTCAATTCTGTAAAACAAAGTGACTCTGTATAGGCATCCTCTGTGTCTAAAAAACCATATTTCTTGCTTAGAGTTTTGTGAGGTTTCTGTTTGGCAAAAGCATTTTTCCCCCAGTATAATTCCCAGCTGAAAATGTGCTAAATTGTTTTTCATTTCCCAGCCAAGAGTTGTATTTTTATTAATTTTTCTGATTGATGCAGATGTATACTCTAAAAACCCTTCAACGAGCATTTTTTTTGGGTTTTGTTTTGTTTTGTTTGGGTTTTTAGTTGGTTGGTTTTTGTGTGTGTGTGGTTTATTTGTGGTGCTTCCATAACAGCAAAATCCTGTGTGAACTGCTCTGGAAGCTGCTGAGCAAGACTTGCATGAAACTTCAGGTTACCTGTTTTAGGCTGTGAAAAGCAGTTGCAAAAGCAGAGTCTAGCATCCAGAGAAGACCCTGTAAGCACATCCAGAAACTTGCTGTTTCAGATAAATTGCTGTTTTCATGTACTCCTTTTTCTCACAGCCACCATCCTTTCAGTGTGTTTGTTCTCATTTCAAATTACCAATTGAGCCTTTCATCTACAATACGAGGGACATTACCAAGGTATTAGTAGTTAAGCTGCTTTGTTAATTACAGCCAGGCTCCTCTTTTTCCTGCCTGTCAGTTCAGCAGCAACAACGGCGCCAAATGGGTCTCCACTTGCTCTGCAGTTCGTGTTCACACACAAATCTCTGCTGCCTGAGATTTCCAGGTTTCCAGCTCAGGCAGAAGACCTGCCAAGGTCACCACAGTTTGGCCATGCAGGTCACACACCAGAGCAGCCTCTCCAGGCTGAGCTCAACATCCATTCCAATGGAAATCACTGAAAAGCTGTGACCATCTCTGTCACCCTTCTCAGGCCTTCTCCAGGTCCACACATCCCATTGAGTACATCCTGAACCCACAAAGGGGCATGATTATATTTCCTCTGTGGTTCTCTATTTCTTTCCTCGTAATATCCAGTTAATTGTTTTGACTGGGGTCTGGCTTTAAGCTGATATTTCTGCAAAACTACTCATCATAACCCTAACACTGTTCCTTATGCTTGCAGATGAATAGGACTTCATTTCAGTACATGCAAAATTAAGTATTTTTCCATTTTCATCCCAATGCATTTATCTACATCAAATTTCAATGTCCGTTCTCTTGCCCTGTCACCCAAGAAGCTGATAAGGCCATTCTTCAGGTTTTCACACTTAACCTACATGTTTACTGTCCTAGATAATCTAAGCATCCTCAGAAGATTTCACTAAGAGAATTGCTTCCTGGTGACTGGTGACTGCAGGGTCTGGAAGCTCTGGGTACCAAGAAGGCCCCTGAATCATGATCCAGCAGCCCTGAAGGCAGGCACCTGTCACTGCTCCATCCATCCTGAAGTCTGTTCAGATGAGAAATCTGCCAAATCTTGGGACAGCTCATTCACCAGGGTACCCATACTGGGGTGGGAATTTTGCATGGTGCTGCCATCTCCGCTATTTAGAAGCAAAAATAAGGGAACACAATTGCAAATGATGATATTGCTATCACTGAGTGAATCTCTTTCCAAAGACCAGATATGGTCTGCAGACAGTTGCATTGTTTACACTTTTAAAGAAAGCTCACACAAAGTAAAAAAAAAAAAGAACAAACTCTTATCTTTCAGGGCCAAACGATAGCTAAGGAAAAAAACAAAGCCAATTTATTTTTCCCTTCTGTAATTCTGTTTGTGAATAGAATGTAAATCAAGTTAGCTGGATAATTTGCTAAAACCCATGGATGCAATAATTCTTATGTTGTTCTAACAGAGAAAGAAAGTAGAAAATGTTACAGGGAGAGACAATATGCAATTAAGTATGAATACTAACACCCTAAGGGACAAATTACCAACAATGACAGTAAAATACTGCAGATTTCTTTTTGTGCTACAGTATAATTGACTTATACTTTGACAAGAAGAAACAGCTTAGCTTTGGAGAAAAAATTAAAAATACAAGCTATGTATTTGCTGGGAAGTATATATTCACTTTGGTTTTTTTACTTTGCTTTACCTGTGATGCTGACTGCATTCTTTTATTTTTAACTTACATATCTAACTTTATTTCAGAAGACATAATTTTTTTTAATCTGTTCAAGAAATCATTAATCTTTCTTAATGGTATTAATTATGCGACTTCAATTACTTAATCAAACTTAGTCAATACATTCAATGTAAACACTTTTAAAATCACATGTGGGAAGCCTCCTTTGCTGTTAAGTGAAGGAGAAATAAATCTTTCTCTAATGACTCACATGAGCTGAGCCTCAAGGGGCTGTTCCCGTCCATCAACACTACACCTTGCAGAATCTGCTGCGTGGCACGGCAGAGCAGGGCTTGATGTAACCTGATAAGCAGCAATCTGCAAACACCAATCTTGGGGCAGAATAAAGACCTTAATTTGAATTTTATTGTTAACCTCAAGGAAGTTTAAAGAAACACAGAGAAGGTTGGCTGCTCAGCATCCAGGGTACTTTTTGAGTCCTGTTTGCAAGGTCAACGTGATTGTTCCTCAGATTCCCCCCACCCTACTGTATAAACGCTCTGATTTTTCTGCTTTTTGTAGGGTAGTTAAGGAGTTGAGCTGTTTGTTCACAAACAACTTTGCGTTTTGTGTTTAGAGGTGTGGTGCTTTTATAGGCACAAGGTACCTGGATGTGATCGTGAGTAAGGCCTCCAAAGACTGCTTAAAATAGGCAATACTGGCAAAGAGTAGTTTTGCTTGCAAATCAGTTTACAGTTTATATCTTGGAATGTCTTGAGTTGGTAAAGAACCAATAAACAGAGCAGCAGATTCACAGCAGGGCAGAGCCTGGTTTGCCTTTTCTGTCCCCTTGATATTTTCAAGGACACTCCCTTTCTGAAGGATGGAAGAACAAAGGAAAACATATTTTACACTGTTAAAGACAATTAAGTTCGAATTAACTAGAAAGGGTTTGAACTGCAAAATTGGGAACTACATCATGTAATATCCAGAAGAAAATGGAAATTAGCAGGGCTTAGCCTAACCTAGGGAGGTACAAATTATTGAATGTAGCACTGTATTGCATAACGAGGCACACTCCCTCACAGACATCCTTATATTAATTAATGCTCTTTCCTGACGAATCATCGTGGCACTCCTGATCACCATTACGGTGGAGAAAAATGATAGTTTGTACAAAACATCTCTCTGAATCATATTCTGCCAGCAAAATTTTCAGAAGAAAGTTATTGATGGTAACTCATGCCCCATCTGGAGGGAAGTCATATTTACATATATGGCAAAGATGTATTTTGCTGTAAAGAGAGAGAGATGCTGCAGACACAGTCCCTATGGAGGAATTGTTGTGGGAGGCACTGAACCTCAGAGCACAACAACTGCAAAGCCCTGTGTGAAAAGCTCTGCAGGCTGGGCAGTGTAACAGAGGAGACCAATGGTCTGTCAAAGCTACTCTTCCATGTCAGTGAACACTGGCCTTTGGAGGATTTCAGGGGACTATGAACTTAGCTGAGCTGCATCTCACACAGGTTACAGTTCGTTCTGAATGGTCCATACTCCCTTTCTTCTGTACAGTCACAACGAGTGGGTGGTACTTCCTACTCTAATGCAGCTGAGAAATATTCATAGACACTGCAGTTTCAGGTGCAAAAATAAAGTACATGAAAGCAGTGATCAAGTGTGTGTGAGACCTGAATTGACATGGGCTCTGTTCTACTTGACTCAAGCCATCAATCACACCTGATCCTAGACCTCACAGTCTCTCTTTCATAGATCCTTAGGGGTTGCTTTACTGACTTCCACAGCCAGAGCAACTGGAAAAATATTTCAGATCTCAAGGTGTCAGTTGCAGAGCATCCCACACTGCAAATACTTGTGTTAGCACCCAAATACCTCTGTTAGAACCTTGCACAAGCAGAAGGTATTTTGTCCTGCTCACTGTTATGCCATTACTGTGTGATGTACACCCAGGGTGGCTGCAGAGTAACAAAGCTTGGAAATTTTATCAGAAATTTGATTTCACATCTGTATCTATTTCTGAACACTGAAACAGCTCACCTGCTCTCTGAGCGATGTTAGAGTTTGGTCAGTCAAATTCATTTAATTTCTTCTCTTTCCTCCACCAGGGCTTTTAACAGGCTAAGGAGGCTGGAAGAGGTTTTACAGAGACAAGAAGTAAGCAAACTCATAGCTGCTGTTGTCTATGAGGGCACTAAGCATTTTCTCCCCTGGCTTGCCTACCCAGTTTAGTCAACATGCTCTTCCTCAGGCATGGAGAAAGAGAGAGATCATAGCCTGACAGCAGCAGACACAGGATCTGAGAGCAGATTAGAGGCAAGAAGAAAGTGACAGAGGTGACTTCTTCAGAACACAAGTAGTTCTCCTGTAACACTTAAGCCCTTATCAGGTTCAGGTGCCTTCTCTCTGCCTTTGACCTTAAGCCCCAATGAGATAAGATTTGATGTCTGTCCCCACGGCTGAGCAGGGTGTTTACCTGTTACATTACATATGCACTGCATATACGTTCTCTGGAGCTCAAAATAATTATACAAATGCTAATAATCAATTAAAGTCTCACAAGTCCTGAGATTAGGAAAGGTTATTATCTTCATTTTACAGATAGGAAAAAAAAGCTTTGAAAGGTTACATGATTGTTTCCAGAGGTCACTTGGGCTGTGATATACAAAGGGCTCCTGAGTATCCAGGCTGCTCACAAGGACTCCCACACTCCAGTGTCAAGGCCTGGCACAAACTCTGATCAAGAGTTGAACTGATCTCTTAATATGCTGCGCACCTCGCTGTAAGTCAGAAGATTAATGCTGATTTAGTTATATCCAACATGTTTAGTACCATTTCATAGTCTAACACTGATGATGAGTGTCTGAAACTTCTGTTTTTCCATCCTCTTACTTTTGTGAGACATTAAAATCTCCTTACCACCTGGTTAAACTGGCAAATATCAGCTTAAACACCTGTGTTCCTGATACATCTATTAATATCACAGCATGCAGCACATGCCAGGTGCGTTACTTTGAGAGGCTTGGGATGGGGATTCAGTCTAAAATGATGCTGGTCTCATTAAGAACCATGTTTTCCTCTTTCTCACTGTGTTCCTCTAATCTTCTTACAAGGCAAACAAGCCAGGTGTTTTCTGAGTACTTGTGAAAATACTGTACTTTGAATTTAGCTTCAGATGTTCCTAGACCGAGTTTTGTGCAATTATGTTATTGTTTGTGTGATGCACAGTTTGAGAGGGCCAGCTGAGAATAAAATACTGCTCTTTCCCTCTTGCACATAGCCTAAAGAGCAATAATGATTTTATGGAGGTTCATAAATAATTTCAAACACACAGAGCAGTAGTGCAGCCATTTAGCAACTCTTGGTTAAACCAAGAGCAGAAATGCTTTTCAATACACACAGGCTGTACTTTCATAAAAAAGACAAATTAATTTTAAGGGAAATATGCAAAGGATTGGAGGTGGGAAGGAGTTATGTGGCAAACAAAGCTTATGTGAGTGACTTGTCAGTCCAGAATAAAGTTAAAGGCTGCCCAAAAGTTGTGTGAATACGGCACTAAGTCTCTCATTTTAGAAACATTGTTGGATAACAGGAGCAGATTCCAGACTAATACAGCTGCACACCCCTCTATCACACAGCCGCCAATTCCTAGCAAATTCTGCAATATAGTGACAGTAATGGAAAGCAAAATGATCTCTAAATAATGGTTTAAGATGGTTACTTGATAAAGGGCACCGCAATAATTATGATCAATGGAGCATGGATTCAATATATATTGCCCATTTAGATGCACCAGATTAGCTTAACAGCTTTCTTTAATGTTCTGAGCATTTTGTGTGTGTGTGGTTGTGCATGTGTATATGAGAGGGACAGCACTGCACATTCTGGTGTATCCCTCATTACTTAAAATTTATCAATGCAGCTGAGCACCTTGCTGCATGGGAAGGTGAAATGTAAAAGTTAAAGTACCAGTTGCAAAGACAAAGTATCAAGAGTTGGGGGGGGGG
>VWZW01003548.1:1726310-1784118 GCA_013397115.1 Edolisoma coerulescens
TTTTTTGGTGGATACAATCATTTCATGCTCTTACTGCCAATAATTGCAGAAATAGTAATTTCATCCTAAAAAAATTACACATGCACACAAATGAGAGGATTGAAAAAAATGTGCAGCCGGGCTAAGTGCCTCTTGGTTCCTCCAGACATACTGAAAAACAATGAAGGTTTGAGAAGAAACAGAGGCAGTGATGGGTTCTGACTCATACACGGAGGGCCTGGGGAGGCCCTGCAGATTCCAAAGTTTCTAGGAATTGCATTTCTTCACAAAATAGAAGTTTCTGAACTAAAACTCATTGCTGATTTTCAAAGCCCAGAAGGAGGGATTAAATTATCACCTCTAGGACAGTTTCACTGCCTGAATATTTTGCCCACTGAACTTCCATGGATGGTGATCCATCAGCTCCAGCATTCCATGGAGCTGCAAGCAGAGTTGGATCATGAGGCAGAATATGCTTTGGTCAAACATAATTTAGTGCATGAGCCCTTTCTGCTCCTCACTGGCCACGTCGGTGCTGTGAATGGCTCTCACTTTCTAAGAAGATGCAGAACAATTTATCGCAAATTTTGCTTGAGAAACTGAGGCACAGGAGGGATGAAATTTCCCCAGAAACATGCAGGCACTGTTTTTGCTGGAAACAGATGGCTGAGTTCCCACTTCCAGTCTCATGCTAACCACTGGCATATGCTGCCTCTCATTATGCAATGAAATAACTATCAGATGAGGCTGGGTTCCACACTGAACAGGGACATAATTTTTGTGTCATAGCTTTGACAAATTTAGGACTGTATTTTGACAGAGCACAGAAGTGCCATGGCAGATGTCACAGTCTCTATTAGACCTCAGCAACTAAAGAAGCAAAGCTATTTTTGAATTGTAGACCGAAGGCAAAATCTAACTATGAACCCTCCTAAATGTATATATGAAATAAAAGCCAAACAAAAAAATTATTTTTCACATAGATCAGCTCAAGGATCATGACAGAGGACCAACATAATGATTTCATTTCAGAGGTACTACAGGATAGGGTTTGGACGAGCCCTGATGCTGAATTTAGGGAATCTAGTTAGGCAGAAGCCTCTCATGGCATTCATTCCAGAATAATGGGCAAAGCCAGTGAACATTAAATGCAATGCTTTAGCTGTAGCACCACATGCTGGCTCTGTTGTGAGAAAAACCATGGCAATTGGTGAAATGATAGTAATGTGTGATATACAAATATTTTGGGTGAAATATATAATCAGTTAATTGGTTTATTAAATTATAAAAAATTATAAAACTTTTGTTTGCCTGAAAGAGCAATAAAACTAACTGACTAAATGAATATTCGCCCCTTTGAAGACTTCTTACGTTAATTATGTTTATGCATCACTTGCAGCAGTAATGTTAGACAAAGGAAGCTTTATCTTTATATGCCATAGCTACATTGTATTGTGGTACAAATGATGGCACTGACTTTGTGTCTACATAATTACTGAAATCTTATCCCTTTTGTGTTTGCACATCATTTTCAGTTTTTTGGAATAGTTAAACTCCATTTTACTTTTTAATAACATTTTAGAAATCATTCTGATTCAGGTAAACAGAATTTGATTGCTTTGATGGATTGAAAATGGTTAGCTCAGCCAGAGCTTATTTGATTTGTTTCTTCAGGGATTACAAAGAATAGGATTTTATCTATGAACTGACAAAAGAGGCAATCTCTGCATTTTTGCCTATGAAATAGCAGATCCACTAAGCCATTGCTCCTTCACATAGTGAATGTATTAGTCACGGGGTTGCTTTTTATTCATTTTCAAAGTTTTTATTCAACATTGTATGGGGTGTCAAGCTCCTTTGTTCTTAAAAAAAATTAATCTGGAAAAATAATACCACCAAATGGAGTTTGGGGAGATTCAGTAGCCCATTAGATTTAAAGCAGATTTTAAAAACAAACAAACTCTTTGTCACCAGTAACGGACATTTTAGACAAATGCTCTTCAACTAATGCCATGGATTTAAAAGCCTGAAGTACCTGAATGCTGATTACCTGGCAAAGTTCAGGCTGAGAGTTCTCCTGTGGGCTTCCCAGGAGCTCAGTCCCTGACCCAGTCAGATTATGTGGTTTTCCTGGTACTGCTCTTCATTTTATCCTGTGTGACATGACATTTGCAAAGCAGACAGCCGCAAGAAAATGTCAATATACGTTATAGAGATGATACAAGACACCCTGAATAATGTGTTTGGAATTGTTCTTTCACTGGCTGGTGCATTCACTGAGTCTCTTCAGAGGTGCTGCTGATGCCTGGGGCCTTGTGCCTGCTGGGTTTGGTTCATGGTGAAGAGATTGTAGCCTGATACACAGAAAAACACTGAGCAATTTTTCAGGGAATCTGTAATTTACAAGCTCAGTGTTTGTCTCACACTGGGAAAAAAATGGATCTGCAGCCAGGTATTGGAGGATGCAAACTAAACACACTTCCATCCAATAAACCTTGATTTTTTTCCAGTCTTTTCCCCTTTATTTCTGTTTGGGCTAGCAAAGAGAGAGATGTTTTGTCATTCAATGTGTAAAATGTTTAAGTACAAATTCAATTTTCAATTAGAATTTCCCACTTGCTTAAAACAGAAGTTTCTGCAGTCTGGGACCTTGTCTCCTGACTGTTTCCAGATTTCATCCTCACGCTCTGACTATTGGAACACAGCAGGATTTCCTGTGTGCACTTAAAAGCTCCATTAAGTTCTGCATCATATACAGCCTACTCTTAAAGAAGTCCCTTAGCAGTAACGATGGGCTGTTCTTTCTCAAAGTCCCCATTTCTGGCCAGACATGATGGGAAATGCACAGAGTGTACCATCTGTACTATCCTCGTTAAGTATGAGGTTTTAGATTTGCTCTGTAAAATTTAACAGGCAGTTTTCAAGCGCCCCAGGTGGAAATCAGGTTTGATCCATTTTCTCCCTTGTTTTACACTATCTGGAGATTCGGCCCAGCATGGGGTTGTTTCTCTTCCCTTTAATACACGAATAGAGGAGAAGCTGCTGATGCTGGCAACTCAGGTTCTGGAAGAAAGCTTTGGGGATTATGCACACAACTGCTCCAGGAGACCAACATGTGTCCCTGCACCCACAGCTCTAACCTGGGCAACTCCTTGTATCCTAATACCCCCAGAGATGACACAGGGTGGTGTGTGGTTCAGAAACGAATGCAGGGGCTCCCAGCATACCCAAGGCTCTTATTCTGTTTTATTTCAGTTAAATAGCAGTGTTCTCTTTCCAGGGTTAAACATAAATAACTTTTAATTATTGCTTTTGAGAAGAATACTCATTCTTGTGCTTAGAGAAGAGAGAATTGTTTTATATATACCTCATTTTCATAATTAGGTGCCCTCCTTTGCTGATTTATGACTTATTTTTAACTAGTTGGTGTTTCTGACAGCAAAAAAGATAATCCATGCTCCCATGTGAGCTTCACAGAACTGCTGATTATCTACTGGGGCTGATCCCGAGACCTGGCAGCAGAAAACTGGAGGAGGAAAACAATCTGCTGAGTAGCATTATTGAAAACCTCCTCCGGTCACTGGGGCAGCACTCGGAGCCCTTAACAGCCTCTCTGACACTGAACTCCTCCCAAAACTGTTGGTGAGACCTTGTCTTTCCCATTTTTACCGGGATTCAGGGGAGGCAGCTGCCTCTGTCCAAACCCTGTGCTGCTCAACAGCACCTCTCCCATTCTCCCACTTCTCCCCCACGGCTCCATTCACAGGCAGGGAGAGGTTCACCACGAAAGAGTTAAACCCAGTTGCCCTTTCGAAGCAACAGGCACTTTCTGGGGTTTTACAAGGCCAGGTGAGCTCATTCATGAACATCAGACAGTTCATTGCCAGCGCTCTGAACTCCCTCTGCTTTAACCTGAGATTTGAGTTGCAAACATCTTGGGCTTAATCCTGTATTTAATTAAGTGAAGGTCGGGAGGAGGGTCAACTAGACTACTGAACTTAATCCAAGACCCACAGGTTATACAATAGCTGCTTTGGGGAGGTATAATTGTAGATAGGAATTGAGACAAGAAAAGACAATATAATTGAACAAGTTATACGATAAAGGAGGAGGGGAAAAGCAGGATTAAGTTTTTTTCAGACTATGTGGCACTGGATGTATTTTTAAGAATAGCCACTAGATAGCAGGACAGGCACGATGCTCTGAGAGTTTTCTGGGCCAAATGCAAGACAAATGGTGACTTGGTCGCAACAAACACAGAGTGTGTGACTGTGTTCAGCTGGTAGCACTGTTTCACAGGAGAGAAGGATTTGCAAGATGCTATTCCATTATGCTGCTTCCTGCCTCTCTGATCTTTGAGCACTTTCTTCCAGCATGCTGAAAAGGGAGCTAATTTCCTGAACAAGCAATCAACCCTGACGTTTGTTCTAGGGAAGACTTTCTAAAAGTGTGTGCTGATCATTTGCTGAAGTCAGGGAGCACCAGCCCACTGGAAGTCAGCCCACAAAAATGGTCTTCTTGTATTCAAACTTAGAGAGAAAGCATCTTTGAACAGCTGGACAAGGAGAATTGAAGTGGGTTCCCACCCAGCTGCATCTGTGATGAAGCAATAAAAAGCTGCAATGGCATTGCATGGGTACAGACGTCTCACAGTCTTGTCATGAAAGTTTCATTTGTGACCTTGCTGAGTTTGAAGCTGTGCAACCACTCTCCTGCAAGACCTAAACTACAAAAGCCTCTTTTCTAGATTCAAAGCATTTTTGAGCATTGATTGATGGACTCATCCAGCCCCCCCAAACAAGGGGCTAAGTCTTCAGGGAAGTGTTGGAGCACTTCTGTAAGTCAGAGGAATAAAAAAAGCACCCAGACCTTTTCCAGTGCTCCAGGTTTTGCTCTGCACTGTAGCAGCCTCATGTGATGACTCAAATCCTCATCTCTAATTCCTATGCAGCCAGACCTGCTTGGGAAAGTTTAGAACTTAATTATGTAAAAACATTCAAAGATACCAATAGTAATTGATCCTCATTACAGATTCAATTTGTCTGCAATTGTTTTAACTAAATAACAGAGCTGTTTTTCAGTTATAGCAGATGAGGGAAGGGGGGCGTGGAGACTTAAACAAGGATACACTTTCTAACTCACTGCCTCAAGGGGAAAACAAGATTTTTCCAGAAAAAAAAAATGTTTTAAAGTAATTAGCTCCTAAGCTGAGATATTTTCAGCCTGCTGTGAATTTTCATGACAGTGCTGTTAGACTGCTGAAAATATGGTTTCCTCGTTTATCTTCCAGAATTTTAACTATGATGTGCAAGCAGTATTGAGTAGAAGGAACTAATTATGAATCTGTAGCCATATATGCACATGCATATATGTCCCCAGATATTTTAACTTGTCTCTTGCAAGAACTGAACCTCTTGTGCTCAGTGAAAGAATGAGCTACACTGCACTGCCCAGTTCTTTCATATTTTATCTGTTTAAAAATGAAAATTAAAAAAAAAAAAAGATAATCTTGCTTCAAGTGGGCTGCTCAGTGAATAAGGGACCTGGTGGATCCCAAAGAATCAGCTTTCAATGCCCTCCCATTGTCTGACTCTGGACTAGGTGTATTTGCTGTCTCAACCTCAGCCTCCTGGTTTGCAAATTGGGGATAATGATGCTGAACTCATTTGCAAAATGCTTGAAAGTGGAGCTGGAATAAGACCAAATGCTCTTAATTGATATGAATCATGTAATTCTATCTAACAAGAAAAAAAAATTGTGTGGGACCCTCTTGGGTCCCCAGCCCCCTCAGTGCTGAGCTGCAGACGCTGCCAAAAAGCGCCTGTCACCAATGTGACACCGTTCTGAGCCCCTGTGCCAAAAGCTCACCTTGGTCTCTGCAGAGGTCCCTGATAATGCTCAGGCATCCTCAGTCCTCACCCCTGTCCCTTTCCACGGTCTGAATGCCAAAGCAATCATGTTGCACACACAGTGGGGATGAGACTCGAGGTCGGGAGCTGCGTCACGCGCGGTGACACCTGGCTGGAGCTGTGCTGGTGGCTGGGGGCTGCACGGCCAAACACCTCCTCACTTTGCAGGTATTTCACATAAGGCTGGAAGCTTGAAAGGAACAGGAATGGTAGATACAAAAAGGATATTTTTTTCAATAAGCCAACAGTCCAATTAAATAAATGAACAAGAGGAGCAGTCATAGCAGAGCCTCTCTCCTCGGAGAACAGCTTTCCCCCATCTGTACTCACCTGTTCATGGAAGTATCAGCCTGTAGGTGACACCAGGAATCTCCAGCCTAAATGAGAGAACAGTAAGGAGGAAATAATACTGTCCTGCCTGTGTAATTAGGGAAGCTGATGCATGAATCATTGTTATAACGAGTTTAATTATAAACATGATTAAATAGGCAATTAATGCGTATTCTGTCCCGGATAAACAGAATTAAATTCCTGCAATATTAACATCTTCCACAAGGTTTGTTATTAGATTGCTGCAACTCCTGTGTTACAGGAACATTTTCATGCCCTTTATTTGTTGTGAACCAACACCATTTTTTATTTCCACTTAACCGGTTGTAAAGGACAAAATTTGCCACTCCTCTAAGCTGCCAGGGTCTCTGGAGAAACACCATCCCCTGCATTTTAAAAAATGTATCACAAAATAAGCCACAGGCAGTGCAGGCTGTCCAAGCTTACCTAGTGACAACTCACCACAGCTACGACTGGTAATGAACAGAAATACCAGGATCGAGTCCTAGGCAGGAGGCTTTTTAGTGGTGTATTTTATCTCCTGTATCTAAGTAGAAAGATACCTTCAATATATAGGCAGTCTTTTATCTGAGTAGCTTCAGAAAATGGTATGAACATATAAACAGCCTTTTCTGTTTAGTGATTACTGGTTTGAGAGTGTTGAAGAGACAGAGAAAATGCTGGATGTCCATCCATCTCTCTGAAAATCAGCTCCTGCGAGAAGACTCCAGTTAGGAAAATCCTGAACTGGTTTTAGGATAGTTTTTAGTTCTGGTTTTCAGAGTAACAGACAGGTAACAAGAAACTGTTTGAAATGGGTTACCAACTCCAAAAGGATTTAAGCATTTTTTTTCTTTTTTCTACAACAGCACAGTCCCTGTCCCTTTTTATTTTGGTTTTCCTTGAGGATATAATTTATGTTTTCCCAAGTTTCTAAAAAATTTAAAATGCCACACATTTTCCCATGCTTCCTGGCCCAATGGAATCGGATTTCTCACCAGTGACTGATTTAAAGGTCACAAATAAATGTGTCAAGGAGCTACACATATTGCTTATTTGTCCAATTTGAAGCCCACATCCTCCTTAAGTGCAAAACTTTGGGGACAGTTGCTAAAAAAAGGAGGAAACTGCTGCAGTAACATTTAGCTGTAATATCACATCCAGTGTTATTATTCCTGACTGTTGAGATAACCTAGATTCTTTCTCTGCATCTCTTATAATTGGCCTGTGAATCCAGAAAGGATCCAAAATAAATTGATATACCAGCCATATGCATAAATCTGTCTCAGCAGAAATTGATTCAGCAAATTTTCTGCAGTAGTGAAGCCACCCTCACCACCTCTGCACATTGTTCATTGTGTGCTCAGCTTTTGGAAAATAAGCAGCATTTATACAAGGCTGTTATGCTGTGCAGTTAACATCTTCAGCAGTGATGGAATAAGCAAGCAGCTGGGTTATGGAGTCTAGGGAAAATCTCAATTTGGATGAGAAATTGCCACAAGTAATTTTAGCTCTACACTGCCACAGCCTCTTCCTCTTTCATGAACGAGGCAATCTCCATCTAATATAGGATGGCATTCACCTCTCACATGATACATAATGATGTTCCTCCCATAAGAAAATCTGTGTCTCTATTTACAGCTGTTAGTGATATGATGTTAGCGTGTAAATCCTCAGGTGGATGACACAGGCAAATCCCAGCTTTCTCCCAAATAAAAGTGGGGGCCAGGTCCAGCTTTGCTGATCAATTGACTCCGTCAGTCACGCGCTGGGCTGGACTGGAGCGCCCATTCCAGCAGGGAGTTTTGTGCTGGGCACTTGGAAGGAAGGCAGGCAGTGTCCTGATCGATGCAATGTTTTGGAATTGGGATGAGGAGAGTGCCCTGGATTTAGGCACAGAGGATTCTTCTGGCTGTGCCCCTCACAGTCCTGCCTTGTCAGACTCCAGAGCGATGCTGGCGTTAGCCCTGGGCCAAATCCTGACCTGCTGTACAGGAGCGAGCTTCAGCATGGAACTGTGGTGAAAAGTGTCCTTGCTGGCCACTGCTGGCCTTCAGGCAAACAGCATTCACTGGCTGAACAGCCTGCATTGGGCCTGTGAGCAGAGTTATACCAGTGAAGGCTGCACGATCAGGCACGTATAACTTTGTGAAAAGAAGTAGGTGACACCCTGAGATACTCCTCCCAGATGTAGCACACAGACAGCACAGCCCTGGCTCGGGAGAAAGCTGCCTCCTCCACATACCACTTGTGCTCAGCCAGCCTTTTCTCACATTGTCAAAATCAGCACCAGCTCCAGCTTTCTGATATCGATATAACATTAACTTGTCTTGGGTCAACATTACCTATTAAAGAGCAGCGAGGAAATTCAGAATTCCCCAAGACATAAGCACACTGAAAAGCCAACTGAATCCCCAAATACGCCTTCCCTCGAAACCAACAGGTGTACTTTTCTTTCTCTTATTTCTAATTGAACTTCTTGGCATTCTAGTCAATGCTCCATAGTGTATTTTGGAAAACAATAAATCCTGGTAACATGAGACCTTGCTGCAGTATTTCACTGTTAAATCTTTGCTGAGATTTGGGAAGAGTGTACTGGGGTTTGTGTGCTGAATTATGGGGTGTGTGGGTGAATGATTTTCCTCCCTTCACTTTTTCCATCACAGAATCAGCACACAGGGAAATCTCTGATGAGTCAGATTCCTACTGTGTCTGCATTTGAATGTGAATTTCAAATACATTTAAATCTTTTTTTGAAAGTAAATTATTATTTCCTAGTAGACAACACTGATGCTTTATTTCACAGGGCTAATCAATGTTTGATTTTGTTCAAATTTTAATTTTGACAATAGTGTGTTTTCTCCTTACAGGAAATTTTGGTTTAATTCTAAAAGAACACGTAGAGTTTTTCTCGTTTAAACGTTCTGTTTATAATTGAAAATATTTTCTGAATTTCATACACGATTCTTAAAAAGGAAGAATATTCTTTGAAGCATTTTTTCATTGAAAAAAATCCCCTCCATTTTCCCTGAAAATGTTTGGAGAAAGAAATAATTTTGTAAATGTCATTGAAACCTTTGTGTTTCACATTACTTGATTATTGTGCACGCAAATATCTTTCTATTTAACTATTATATCATTGCTACTGTAACTTCCTGGAAAGAAATCAGGATATTTCTGATATAGTCACGAATTTGGTGTTCATGAACTTCCTGATATTGTCTGAAATGGCAGGTTAATGAGAAACATTTAAAAAAAACAAACCAAAAAGCAAACTTGTGAAGCTTCAAAATCTTGTATATATTCTTAAAGACCTATGGAGGCCTTTTAATATGATAGTGGGTTAAACATCATTGAGGTCATAATCTCACAAAGGCATAATGAGCCAGCAAAGAGTTATCCAAGACTCTGCACTAACAATGATTAAAAACTGTGAAATTGTATTTAATAGTTTATAGTCTATATTTTAACTGCAATATCATGAACAATAATTCTTTTTTGACTATTTTTTCCAATTTAACATCACTATTCTTCAAGCATCAGAGAAGCATAACTCCAATAATTTTCGTATTTCTGAGAAAATTGGTATTAACACACTGCTTTAACACACTGCCTTAAATGACCTCAACTCTTTCTGTCACAGACTTCAAACACTGTCCAAACTTTTTACCCCACGCTGACCTGGAAGATCAACTCTAAGTTTTTATTCTTCTAAAAGGCTTTATATGTCAAGAACAGCACTCAGTATGTGGGGTTTGTTTTACCTAAGCATTTTTGGCCATTTACAGGGTCCCTCAACTTCAGTCGTTAATCCTGGAGCTTGATCATAGCATGGCTATTAAAATTGAAGATTACTGGGAAAATATCATTCATTCATTCCAAATCTCTACCCTCTAGTTTCACAAATTCACCGATGCTTGATGTAAAAATTAGGATATATTTAAAAGCTTCATTTTGCCTTTATTCTTGAAAGTTATGGAAAAAGTAGGCAGTCCGGAAAACCAGTTGCCAGGTGTAATATAAAGAAGGATACTACAGAAACTGAGAACTGGTTATGGCAGATATCCTGTCAAAGGAATGACTTATAATCTGGAAATACAAGCAGTAAGAGAGGCCCACCAGCTAGACCTGTATCATCTGAGGCAATCAAATCCTGCAAATATAAAGCAATTTAGTATTACCGTTTCCAAGTGCTCCCCACAATAAGGACTCTTGTGTGCCAAAGTTTAATATTCAGAGCAGAAACCACAAGCTCCAACAGCAGCTTCTGGTCAGGACAGCCAATAACAGCTCCCAGGAACGGCGCAGTTGTAATGGTATTGCACAGAGCAGCTGGGGATTTACTCGTGTGTCAGCTTCTACATCTGAGAACCAGAGACCCTCGCTGGGTCAGACATCCATTTGCTTTATATATTGATATAATTTCATCAGAATTTATGATGTGGGAATTATTGCGCTGGCAAGAAATGTAATCTAACCTTCATCTTGCACAATGTAGTGCTGATATTATGTTTTTGAAAGAAATATACTGACTTGTTGAATCAGATTACTCCAAGTACATTCCTAATGGATTTCAATATTCCCTTGGATAAACCAATGCTATTTGCTTTGTATTTATTACATTTTAAAAAAATATACAGAAGATAAAACCTCTTCTAACACCATATATTCTTTCATTTTGCAAACTACAAAACATACATTTTTTCATTAATTTTAATGGCTGAACTTTTCCCTGGGTAACCGTCACGGCATTTACTCAACTACCTATATTTCCACTACACACTTTAAATGTATAAAGAAGTTCAATTCTAAGTATTGACAACTGTACGTTTTTCTCCTTCCTCCCCTGGATTAGGCAGCTTGTCCTCGCATATCTGCGAGGATCACACAGTATAACTATTAGTGCTGGGATATTCCCAAATGCCAGGGCATACCACTGCTAACAAGTGATATATTTGGGATATTCTTTATTCTGACACTTCTAATGTAACATAACTCCAGGGGATTTTATCAAGAGATAAAAAAGTCGGATCAGTCCTGAGGCTGCTTTATATCATGAGTCAAGAATGGGGAAAATAATAATAGCAACAAAGATTTATGTAAGAGAGAGCAGGTTCTTGAGAGCAAATCCTTCAAACTGCTCTGAAAAGACCTTAAAAATCCCTATGAACTCCAGTCCCTGACCTATAGTTAGATTTTTCCCAAGAAGAGTAATTATTTTCAAACCCCTCTGTATCATGGATGTGCCCACTGCTAAGTTATCCTCTCCAAGCTCTCATTTGCCAATAAAAAACACTGGCAAGTGCCCACAGGGAGATTCCTCTCAGATGGTGGAACATTCAGCTTGGTGAATATCATATGCTGAGAGCCCTGAAACAGCTCCAGGTCAGGAGGCACTCAGAGAGTCAGGCCAGCTGGAAATGGATGTGCACAGAGCACACTGTGCCAGCTCAGCTCAGCACCCTCCTCAGCCCCGGGTAAGTCCCAAAAAGGCAGGAATGCTGCTGGGTTGCAAAACTGGAAACAAAGCTTCAAAGAAGCAAAGAAGAAATCCATCTCTTTTTGGGGATGCAGCTTTATCCTCCTCAGCTGTTAGTCCGTAATTCCTGCGCAGACAGTGTGGGACAGTGAACGAGCTGAGGGTGAAGGGCAGCAAATGTTCTCCCAGACAGGATACCAGCTCGTGGAGTTACCTTTCCCCTCCCTCACACTCCATCTCAATCCAGAGCTACTGAGTGGAAATGGTTCCTCTCCCACCCCATTTAGAGAGCTCCTCAGTCTCCTGGCTGTTGAGCTAGCAGATTGTTTTATATTCCTGCTTCATTTTATTGTCCTTTCCTCCTGCTGTGGTGATCAGACAAGACAGAATAGGTTTGTATATCAATAGAAATGCAAACTGCTGTGCATAGTGTGTAAATATTGATATTAGGAATGGGGAGACTGAATTAATACTTCCACACACTGTCAGTTCCAGGGTACTCGGTCATGTCCAGGCAGTTTTATAAACAAATATATAAAGAAGAAACAAGATATTCAGACAAAGATCTTATTCCTTACTCTTATTTAGGCTTGAGCAAAATTAGAATCAGAAGAAAAAGTAGACAACCCACCAACAACTGCTGGTGTACAGTGCTGGAAATCCCCTTTTTTTTTTTGAAGAGCTTCACATTTTTATGGTACAGCCAAGCCAAAGTTGGTTTACCATTGACACTGGGTTATGTTTTAAGTGCCAGATGATATGAGACATTGTAATGGGAGAGCATTCATTAGAGCATTTGTGAAACATTCACCTTTTGAGCTCGGTAGACTGCAGCCCATCTTGTTATTGTCCAGTTCCACTGCATTCCCTGTGCTGATTTGGTGATTCAGGATCTCCACACTGAGGAGATCCATGGGTTGCAATGCTCCTCAGAGAGCAGAACTGAAAGAGAAGTCAGATCAGAGAGATCATTGCCTTGCTTGGAGATTTTCTTGTAAAAACAACCAACCAACGTCCCCCAAAAAGAGCTCATAGGGGGTTTGTGTGAGCACCCCAGGCTGGGGGTTTCTATTGAGCAGACGTGCAATGCTAATGGATGAAATGAGCAGATTCAGTGAGTGTTTT
Source organism: Edolisoma coerulescens (assembly GCA_013397115.1). Classification (NCBI taxonomy): domain Eukaryota; kingdom Metazoa; phylum Chordata; class Aves; order Passeriformes; family Campephagidae; genus Edolisoma; species Edolisoma coerulescens. The sequence goes on from VWZW01003548.1 coordinate 1,739,133, forward strand.
ACCATTATTGAGTGGCAAAGTCATTATTACAGAGCCAGAAGCTGTGAATGAGATGGGAGACGCTTCCAGCATTCCCTGGGCGTGGATAGAATTGCTTCAGAACACAGGGATGGTGCATCCTGAGATGGTCACCAATGTTTCTCTCACCTGTTCTTTACTGTCCTTTGAGGTTCATTGCCAAGACGCATTATTTAATGATGCAGAAGCAACTCCAGCAGACCAAGCTCTCCTGAGGTTTGGTTGGTAATCTCCTGCTTGCTTCAGCACACATGGCCTCCTCCTCTTTGCACCTGAGTCACACACAGGTAGCAAATATCACCATCCAGTACGACAGAGTCTTGTGTTGATAAGATTTTCCTGGGAGGAAAAGCTCTGTGTTATGAAGTCCACTCAACTAAATCATGGCTAGTGTTAAATATTGCACTTGGAAAAAAGGTTTCAGCCCAAAATTAAGGGGAAAAATAGAATGGTAAAATTTGAGCGTGCAGCCACATGAGTACATCTGTCTGTGCTTTACAGAGGCAAGGTTGAGGTATTACCTAAAAGCATTCATTTCAAAGCAGTGTAGTGAAGCCTGAAGGAGCACTATTTTAAAACAAATCAGTCAGCATTTTATTGGTGTCGGCCCAGCTTTGTACTAAACACTCAGATTAATGTTAAATCACAGCTCAGGAATTATTCATGAGATCTCATACAATGTAATTGCTGATTTTGGCATCAATAGTCTGTATCCCTTTATTTCCTAGATTAGCTTCCCTTCCTGAACTACTGTATGTCATGCCAGAGACAATGATTTTATATGACATATTTAGGAAAGAGGAACCCACCTATTTTACATAAAAGAACGTCTGAGAAATGTACCCTCATTGCTGAGATGCCAGTCTGTGCTGACACGTTCCTGTGAGAGGCAGAGCCTGCTGGGAGAGCAGAGAGCACAGTGCTAAATGTCTCCTTTCAAACTGTTGACTGAATGGTTAGTTTTATTCCAAACCTTTATAAAAACTAATGAAATTACCCTTCACCTATCTTTAAGGATTAGCATTAATGCTCAGAACAAACTGCATGACTACTAATCTCTTAATGTCCCTAAAGATATGTACAAAATGAAATTTATAAATAATAAATGAAACCCAACTTTTTCCAGAAATACTCAGTCATCCTGCTCTTTCCCTCTCTCTGAGAGTTGTGTGCTCCTGAATAAGGTCAGGCTGATACAGGGAGCTGGAGAAAGGTGCCTTTGAGCATGGAAGTCAATGAGCTCCATGCTTTGGGCCTCCACCATTTGTTTTCCTCTAAAAATATTGCCTTTTCTTTCTACAGCAGCATGTTTAGATCTAAATATCTTCAGCCGCTCCCCCCTTTCATTCCTTCATGCTCCAAATAGCTGTATCACATGGGTGAGCAATGAGAGCAGGAGTCCCTGAAGACACTGAGCATTTCATGCTCAGGTTGCTACATCCTGTACCTTCCAGAAACAGAACGCCACCACTCATGCCACTCCCTACATCTACATTTTCATCCAAACAAAAAACAAGGCTTAAATTCTCAGATCTGGTGAGAAGAAATTGTTAAAACGTGTGAGAATTCATTGCACGTACTACAAGAAGAAGAGTTTCCCAAGTGAGATGCCCAGCTGTTGTTCCCTCAGTTGGAATGCAAAGCCAGTATTTTTCTAAATGATGATACTGGAGGGATCAGTCAATCTGATTTTACAGTGCCTTCAGCCCACCCACTGCACTTTCACCCCTGCTTATGGACACTCACACTTGCATACTTGAGGATTTTCATATCTGCTTTCAAAGACTTGCTCTTTAGGCTGTAGAAAATTATAGATTTTGAATTTAGTAGTTAAAGATTCCCCAGGAAAGCTGTCCCTGACCTCCATCCCAGGGGTGTTTGTTTTTGCAACAAGTAAACCTGAAGTGTTTTTATCACACTTGTACATATTTTAGAGCATCCCAGACACAGAAAGATATTAGTAACTATTTCTGAAAGACTCAGTGACAGCATCACTTTGAGCTGATTGTAATGATACCTTTTTGGCTGAAATTTGCTCACATTTTCAAGCCCCCATCATTGCAGGCCAAACACAGTTTGCCCAAGGGCTCTTCCCAGGTCATTATTTGATTTCCATTTTCCCCATTTCTGAGAATTTTCACTCAAGGAAATGTTTCAGGCCAAAGGTTTTGTCCTCTTCAAGGAATAACTCATGGAACACTGAGATTCAAGCCTCAATAGATCTTTGGTTACCCAGATTGTCTGAGATTCATGAATTTTTTAATCTCTGAGCCTTCAGAGCAAAATTCAGAACTCTAAATGAGGCATTCAGGCTTCACATCCAAAGCACAAGCAGAATTACACGCCTTGTGGAGGGAATACACAAAAGCAGTAAGCTCCAGGGTTGACAAAAGAGGTGTGAATTCATCCTAAATCCTTCCCTCTGCCAAGGGGGAAGGGCACTTTGCCTTGACTGTCAAAGAAAGTGATCCCCTCATGACCTTATTTTGGAGAGGATGATCTAAGCAGATAAATTAGTGTCTCATCATCATCTCGCTCCCTCTAAAATCCACAGCCCCCACTACATTTGTACAGATCTGCCTTGATTTTTAGGTCTACTTGGCCAATTCTCTCAGAAGCACCAAACCTACAGATCCCAGTTGAGCCCAGACATTTTTAGCTGAGGACTGGCAAAAACCAGTATTCTGCACATGTAGTGAAGAAGAATTTTTTGAACACTGGCACCTGAGATCACACAGACACCCACAAGAGTTGGCTTTACTTGAAAGTTAGGCAACTTTGATATGATGATGATACAAGATTGTTTCACTCCTCAGGACTGGGTTCCTTTGGTTCTGTAACCAACCATGGCACGAGAAAACACAAGTGCTGGTTCAGACCTCGGTTTCTAATCCAGCCTCTTCCAAAATCTCATTTGCTTTCAGCTGTATTTGGACACTTAAGGCCTCAGAAGCCTAAACCCCTCTTGAGCAGGGTTTGTAGGAACTGTTATAAGAAAAATCATACTTATCCATGATAGAAAACCTTACTTTGTGATAACATTGTCTGCTCATATATATCAAAAAGTCACAAAATGTTTTTAAAAAATACTTCCCAAGTGATCATTACCGCTTGCAAGGCAAATAGTGATTTTGTTAAAATAAAGCAGATTTATTTCTGGAAGTTGTAAGGCTCCCATAGGCATTGAGAGGAGCTTTCAAGACTCAGAACCCAGAAAAGCAACAGCACTTATTTTTATGCTCATAATTTTGCAGTGGCCAAATGTACAGTCTTCTAACTTTACAAAAATTGCATAAATTAATAATACAAAATAAAAATAGTATGATCCAAATTACCTCAAGGCTGAAATACCATGTGCCTAATTTCAGCCCAATTTTCATGGCTGCGTTATCTGGGCCTGCATATTTATAATGGAATTATTGACAACCCCTTTTTTCATAAGGAGTTCCTCCTGCTCTAAGATCAATATGAATATAGCTGGACAGATTTAGTATGCAGGAAAACAAAAATCAGTGAAGATTTTGATACGCAGAATAATACAGAAATGACAACATATTTCTGACTCTGTACAAAAACATGCATTCATCTGTAAATGATTACACTTCTATCTGTGGCAGAATGGCAGCGTGGGGCATATGAATCTCACCTTCAAAAGATATTCTTTCGTTCTACAAAAAAACGCCGGCAAGCACAGGAAACTTCAATCAATGTCTTATATTCGAAAACTATGACACTGTCAAACTGGTGTCATTAAAGCTAACTAACCATATTAAACGAATATTAAAATATAGGTTTCTTTGCATAACATAATGAGTAAAACTGCTTTTAAGTTTTTCCCTATGCTTTGAGGTGTAGGTGGCATTTTCATTCCAAAACTTTGAAGTCAGAACAAAATGTACAGGTAGAGGGTACTAGATCAAATAATAATCAACTTCAAAAAGCATTTTGGCTGTTAGATGTCCCAAGGCTAATTTCCTCTAGACATTTTAAATGTAAATGTCTAAACTCATTTAAAAATTGTAAATTGGTCTAGGTTCAATCAAAAACCATCCTGACACAGAACAGGGAGACTGGGCTAATTGTCATTTGTTTGTCAAATGAATTCCATTTGGAAAGCAATGAAACCTCCAAGCTAATTCTTTTAAGGTGAGCTGGTAGTTGTATTATCAGTTAAATGCAGTAAAATGGATAATCACATGATGATAATGAAAACTGAACCTATGTTAGCACTCAGGCTTAGTCTGCCACAGGGCATATAGTGATGGAACTTAAGTACTGTAATGTTCCACTGGGCACAATGGCACCAAGTCTGCTCTTTAGCCTTACAGACACTTTCTTTGCATTTTAAAAAACTTTATCAAAGCACCGTGGCAATGTAGAAAATGTCAAAGTGAAATGCACTGTAGGCAAATTGAGATTTCATTAAGTTTAAATTTATTGCTTTTGACTGATGTATTACCATGCTTGTTAAGAACCAGTAATTTGGAATATCTGCCTGCCTGGTAAAATAGCTTTGTCTCCTTGCGTAATACTTTATATGGACTTTGAAAGACCACAGTAATTCAAAAAGAGTGTGGGTTATTTTATTTTTCTAAAGAACAATTTCAAATATTTTCAGATCTCTGACCTAGTGGATCAATAGACTTCTGCATGCGTCCCAAGTGTGTTGTTGGTGCACTTGGTAGAAAATTACAGCACTAATATGTTATTTTTTTGCATTGGTATAACACTGACAACAGAACCTTGGGAAGCACTTAACAATTCTGCTTGTTCTGTCACTCTCTGATATATTGGAATTAAATGAAAATATCTGTGAGAGATAAGGAGTTGAAAAAACTGGTGGGAGACTGTGTGTAGATGCATGATTTTTTATATAAATACATATACACACATAAATTGTATGTCTACACGAGTTTGTGCATAGATTTATTAACAGACAAAGCAGAGATACAGCTCTATCTGTACCAGGGCAGGCACAGGGATTCTTGGTGTTGCATAGTATAGATGTTATTTAGTTTGCTTCAGCTATGGCAAAAGCTATATTTGAGATGTTGACATAAAGTCTCTTAACGTACTCTGGTGCTTTTCTCACCTTCAGAAAAGGATTGAATCAACAGTGTAGGACTAGCAGATTTTCTGGCTGATGAGGAAGGTTAGGCCTTCAGGAACAGATTACTGCCCTTGGAGAGAGACCTGGATTGAATTTAGTATATTCTAGATATATTTATTTACACTGGGTGCCAGGGTTTTATGGCAGAAGTGACAAAGTTTGTGAAACCCAGGAATGCACTATCATGTTATCTGGTATCTTAGATGGACAGTCAATATGAACAGACTGCAGACACACCTGTCCCAGTATCCAGTTCACCAAGTAATGAAATGGAAACAATAAAAGTCTTTGAACAAACAACAGACATCTGAGTCTTTGGACTTAAACAAGAGGATTGTAGAATTCAAATGGGTTTCCTCTAGTGCTGCCAAGGCAGCCATATCTGTATTGGTGCCAGCACTGATAGCCACACAACAAAGCTCGACTTGTGTCTGCCCATGTGCCTTTATCCCACAGAATATGGGTATATGTACTTCTTGGGGTGGGGGCTGAGGGAGAGAAAAGAGTTCTAAATTATACTTACTTTATCTACACTTTCAATGAAACTTCCAGTTGAAACCTGAGAAGAAAGTGATGTGTGGGTTTCTATGAATTTAAACTGCATTTTTGTTTTTTACCATCCAAACATTGCATTCTGAGGATTAGGGCAGGTTGTGTGAATTAATTGAATTAAGACACAATCATTTGTCCCTGGAAAAACTTATTTCTCTCCTACAGGGAAACAACCTGCACCCCTCCACCCCAGTGTTCAGATTCTCTCAAACACTCCCTGCCTGTGGCTGCGGGGTCAGATTTACCAAGGCAGGACACGGCTGCATCTGCAGAACCTCAGCACAAATCCACCTAAGAGAGATTTTCAGCAGGGACACTCACCCCTCTTTCCAGTGGAACCCCCAAAAGCTTCCTTCTTGTGCTTCTCCAGGGGACAGTTTGCCAAGGGAATCCTCTGTCACCAGTCCAGGCTGAGCAAGGGACGTCAGAGCCAGAAGAGATCCATGTGCACCACAAAGGCCTGAGAGAAAAGGAATCCCACCAAAGGTGGATGCAAATCTCAAACCCTACTTAAAAAAAAAGATTTCCAGTTTTGTTTGTGCATGTTTTACCACCTCTCAACAAGAAGGGTGAAAAGTAGGAGCTGAGGTAAAGCTTTTTATTTGATAAAACATCTGGGTTTTTGCTTTAAGACACATACGTGTAGCTCTCTTTGAAGTCCAGAAGAGCTGTGCAAGTCTTGAGGGCAGAATTTGGCCCAATGTGATAACACAGGAGCCTGCAATCTGAAAAAGGAGTGTGTTTATTACATTTTAAAGATTTTGTGGCTTAACTCAAATTAGCCAGGAAGAACTAATGCCTCTGAATAATTCTCCCTCTCAACACACACTTCGGAGTACTGTAAGAATTACAACCAAACTCCACCTTTCTTCTAAGGCACTAGACAAAATTTGCATTTTGGAGTAAGCCACTAGCTGGAGCTAAAGACCTGTAGAGCAAATTCGAAGGGGAAAAAAAAAGAAAAGAAAGGGGAAAATCCACAAACCTGAGGAGAAATCCAGACTTTTTAAGGCAGGCCTGGAACAGGTTTTTGAGTGAGTTGTGGATACTGGCTGTCATCTGTTAGAAGGACAGAATGACAATCCTAAAAATGAAAACACCGATATTCCTGAGTTGATGGCTAGCTGAACTAAACTGTGCAAAGTCTGGTATTTAACAGAATGATTCAAAACAAACATACTGAGCTTTTAAAAGCACCCAAAGAAGCAGCGAAACAATGAAAGCTAAGAAAATCTGACTACAGAAGTAATTAAAGGCAGAAATTGTTAGTTAACTAGTTTGGAATTGAGAAGGAACTGCCCAGAAATACAGAAAGCACCTAACGAACTCTCTGACCTATTTACTTCTAATTATTGATATTGCAAAGGTTCTTTAATATGTAATTGTTTAAACATCATCCCGAAAGATGCTTTCATGGGACCAGAAGAAAAGGTCTCCTTTTGTAGATAAAGATCAATTTATCTTTGGCAATCAGATACAATATATCAGGTGGGAACTGAGCACTCCCTGGTTTTGAAGGGTCAGAGTAAAGCAGAGAAGCACAAAGAATATTCTGCACATTCTCCTAGTTCAGTGGCACATACACAGGTTTTAATCTTTCCATGTGAATTGTGGCACTGAGATGACTTCAGTGAAAGCACGAATCGCCCTGAGCCATACAGCTGCAAGAAAATGTATTTCAATCTCTCAAAACTTTTCAAAACATCACCAAATAAATGCCTAATGTGCCAAATGGGATTAAAAGGGCCAGCTTTCCCTGCAGGCTTCCACAGAGGAAAACCAGGAGTAAAATGCTGCGAGGGAGACAGCAAACATTTCTTAAGTTTCTCTTTGTGCCTCCTGTCCCCCCAGCTCAGCAGATCCGGGGCTGGCTGGCCAGGTGTGACACCTGGGGTAAGGATGCACGTGCATCAGGTCAGTGTTCCCACAAGGGTTACACATGGCACGCTCACATCATGCTGCCCTCGCCATGATTTGACAAAACACTGAAATATGAATGCAGATTTAAACACTCGCTGAAGAGCTCTGCTGGAGCTGCCTGATAACTCCTTGTTAGTCTCGAGCCAGGTGTTGAAAATGTGGCTCAGTTTCTATACGGAGTCATTTGTTTTCCACAGCAAACTCAGCTTCCAGAGGGTCACATATGCATCCTGGAAATGGCTGTGTTAATTTCACCATTGGGATGGTTTTCCTAATTGAAATAAGTCCTGTTCTTTGAGCAACTGGTGCCTGCTGGATTCTTGGAGCCAGTTTGCATGGGCAGCTCCCAGCTTTCAGCAGGAGCTGGTAAGGCACTCTGCTCTCCGGGCAGTGGTGGGGTGTTGCTTGGAAGCAGCCATGTATGACAGACTGTAGCCATCCATCTGCTTTTATATTGAATGTGACAGATTCTTTAATAATTTTAATATGCAACTTAATATTTTTTAATATGTACTCTCTCTTTATTCATAGGAGTAAGTGCATTAAACATGTTACTATACCTTGAACTGGACTTTTCATTTCACTCTTTAAATTTAAACAGTGCTGCTTTCACATGTGAACATGAGACTTTCTTTCCTGACTCAGGATAGGAATTTTTTTTTTTAAAAGCAATTTCCACTCAACTACTTTCCCAAACCAATAGCCTGCAGACATAGTAAACAGCTGCATTTTCTCAACAATACCACAATTCTGACCATTTACCCTTTTCTTTGAATTGTACAAAAAACCTTTGAGTTAACACCACCTTCAGAACTCCCTTACAACACTATGCCAAGTGTATTTATATGCTGCTCCATAGGATTCACAGAGAAATCACGTTGTTTCAGTGCTCCAGGCAGCATTGCAAATAAAGCTTTTAAATTGATACATGTAATGATTCAGAAAAGTTTCCTTCTGGGTCAATTTGTGGTGTCTTTGAGCTCTGAAAATCAAGACAGAGAAAGACATAAAAAACCACAAGGAATTCTCTGTGTACTTATATATGTTCTACTTGAGTGTTTGAATAATTCAGCCAGGAAAAAGTACAGTGTTCCTGAAGTAGTGACTGCCTTTATTCTACTGCACACACACTTTGAAAAGTCCTGCATCAGCCTGAACACAGGAAAACCTTTTTTACATGCCTAGATAGTGATAGGACAACGGGGGGTGGTTTTAAATGTAAAGAGGAGATATTTAGATTGAGTGTCAGGAAGAAATTCTCTGCTCAGAGGGTGGTGAGGCCCTGGCACAGGTTGCCCAGAGATGTTGTGGATGCCTGGAACACATCCCTGGAAGTGTTCAAGGCCAGGTTGGATGGGGTCCTGAGCAATCTGGTCTAGTGAGTGGCATCCCTGCCTGTGGCAGGGGGTTGGAACCAGAAGATGTTTGAGGTCCTTTCCAACCCAGACCATTCTTTGGTTCTGTGAATTCAGAATGGAGCAGGGCACGCTCAGGGTCACTGGAGGCCCAAACCTTCTCCAGTGATGAGATTTAAAGAGCTGAGCTGCAAGCTGAGAAATTTCCAGAGGAGGCAAACTGAGAGGAAGGAGCCTTGGCTGCAAATCCAAGGAACACACACAGTGACTGCATTTCCCTATGGCACCCTGTGCACCTCTGCATGAATTCAGAGTCCGTGGGCAGTCGTGGCACACCTGATCCTATCTCTTGTGTATATGATCACATGCCATTCCCTAGAAAGGAGAGGAACAGCACTTTTAAGCTGTCCCCTTGTGAATCCTGTCAAACTGATACCACGGTCCCGCGACTTTTTGGAGTATGGATGGGAGATGACGACAGAAAAAGAGAGTTGCGCTGCACAGAAAAGCAGCACGAGGTGCAAGGAAAGCAGGTCGGGAGCAAAGGCACACGCACGATGTTTGTTTTGGAGAGCAGAAGCAGCAGAGGATTCCCAGGCATCGGGCACAGCGTGTAAAGGAACGCGGAGGGCTGGCGGGCCGGGCAGCGCCCCTCGGTGATGCCGGAGCGTGTGTGCCCGGAGGAAATCGCACCTATGGCACAGAGACACCGGAGTCACTTACACAGCCCCAGCAGCGGTGCGAAATGGCTCCTCGTGGAGTCAGGCATTTGGGAACAGATAAAGCCCCTAAAGAATGCTTCTTTTCTCCCTGAGAGATTAATGTAGATGTGAACACATTAGCGCTGTTTAAGGGAGAGTGTTCTCTTTGACAGATAACTGGGATTGGGAATATTAGATTACCAAATAATGGACCTTTTAAATTCTGTCATCATTACTTATCAGGTACATTAGTGGAAAACCTGCAATTTTGAACTTAGCATTATTGAGCTTTTGAAAGATTAAATTACTGAGCTTTTGTTTGTGAATGGCTCTGTGAAATTTCCTGAAAAGGATAGTCCTCGTCCTTCACTGTGTCACTGTGAATGCCAAATAACATACTTTATTGATATTTACAGACATACAAATGATAGGACTAATGCACCTTAATGTCTGTCTCCCCGAGTGAAAAGCCAGAGCACTGTTAGATAATATGGTGCACTGTATCTCTTCTGTAAACCCATTTGGAAGAGTTAGTGTTTATCCCCCCCTCCCCTTCCTGAAAACCTCATTTGCACAAGTAGCCTCACACAGGCAGGTTTGCAGTGCAGGCTTCCCTCTGAGGTCACTTTCTTTTACTCATTAGGTAGACCAAAAAATGCAGAAGTTACAGACGTGGCTTGCACGTATGGGTTGGCAGGAGAGCCATGTCCAATATGTTATAAAAATAGATATTCATAAGCACATCCACAATTGCATTAGATAGGGACGATAAAGCCCCATATTCATTAGGTGATCAGTCTCAGTCAAGGGTTTAGGAGTAAAATTCCCTCCTGTTAAATGTCCCAGCTGCCTGCTAAGTGGGTTCAGGAACAGGGGGATACAGCAAGGTCTGCTCCCACAGCCACGGCTGGGAACTCGACTGCTCTGAGGACACAGGAACCATCTGTGTCCTGGACGTGGCAAGCTGTGACCTTCCTCTTCTTCACACTGAATTGTGAGATTGAGTCTTCCAGGCAGGATTTTCAAAGCTGAATAAGGGAATTAATCTCGCAAATCCCTTAGACATATCATGCAAATTGGGTGTTTTCTTTATACCAACACCTTTGAAAACTCCCACTGAGTTTCTCAAAGTTGTTTGGAGAGAGCAAGACTTTTTATTTTTCAAACTTTTCCAACTTTTTAAGAAGTCAATAGAGTAGCGAGCCAAAAAATATGAAGAATGATAAGCTACAGCCATGAAATGCAAAAGGAATGTTTGTGAGAATATATGTTTGTTTAATGAGGTAGGTTCAAATTATGCTCATAAAACAAAATCAGAGAAAAAGAAAAGATATCCAGTAAATATCCCCGACACTCCATTAGATCCCAAATGTAGGTACCGCCTATGCCTAAACAACTCAAAACACTTGGAAACAGTTTAAAATATATTTTGTTTTGCTTGTTCAGTCTTTATGTGGTTTTTTTTCTTTCTTTTTTTTTTTTTTTTTAATTTACCACATATTTTCATGCCTCTGAGATAAAACCTGTTATATTTGGGAGCCAGACTTCAAATAGATGAATGTTCTGTAAATGTTAAAAGAAAGAAAATTATTTCAAAAACAAAGTCTCTTCTTCTGAATGATGCTTTTTTCCCTTTTTTTCCCCCAAAATGAAATATGCTCTCAATTCAGATGAAAAAAACCTGGACATCTATTCAGCTCATCAATACAGCTAACAGTGAGGACCAAACTCTAGCTACAATATTCATGAATTTTTTATCAAGTCAAGCTTAAAAACCTTCCAAACTCTTGTTCTTAGGTGTCTTCGCCAGAGAAAGAAGCTTCATTGTTGCACTTGGATACTTGTAAGACTTGCAAAATGCCACAAATTCATAAAAAAAAGCAACCAAGTTACTAATCAAAAATGAATTTCATTCTCTCCTCAATATGGTATTTCTCATGTCAGCACTCATTGAGAAAGATCAAGATAATGTACTTGTACTTAGTTTTAATTTAGAGCAATTTTGTTGAATCTCACCTAAATCGCTCCAGGTATAACTTGTGGCACATAACAATGACATTATTTTCTACAGATTTGAACTGCCTTAGCTATTTATTTGACTCCTAAATCATTGACTGTACATCACCCTGTACTGCTACATTTTAAAATGTACCTTCCACCTTCCAGTGGGAAATGTCCCTGCCTGTGCCAGGGGGGGTAGAACTGGATGATCTTTGAGGTCTCTTCCAACCAAAACCATTCAATGATTCAATGGAAAGATAATAAGGATGTGCAAACAAAGGAAAACATAATCAATCCAAAATGAGTATAATGATTTCTCAGCCCAAAATTAACAAAGCTATGGATGAGAACTAGAATATGAGGTTGGAGACATGAGAGCATCCTCTTTCTGTGTGTCATGGGGGGTTTTTGTGCAAAATGAAACAAGTCAAAATGCCTCATTCCAGCCAAGGCTAACATCTGCTTTTGTATTTGGGGAGTAATGCGACTCAGAGACCCACAAATGCTTTTTCTTGCCTGTACAAGCTCTTTTCACTATGCTAAAAGCTCATTACCATTTTAATTTTTAGATCACGATTCTCATTAATCGCTACTTAAAAAAAAAAAAAAAAGGCTTAAGGTTTGAGCTGTGTGTAGCACTAGAGAGCTTGCATGAGCACCCAAACTTTTCTCCCCACAGTGCCTGGGAAAGTACTCAATGGCTCAGCAGATCCTGGACTATCCAGAACTCCAAGATAAGGGTGGTAAAACTGCTTCCTCCTTGACCTATTGTTCATGAGGCTTTTTCCACCTTCTTTGAAATGCATCGTTAGAAACGGATGCTAAAATCCAAAGCAAGATTTTTGGAGTTTGGGGGATATGGTTTAGGGATGATTATCGTGGTGCTGGGTTTACAGCTGGACTGGATGATCTTGAAAGTCTCTACCAGTCCTTGTGGTCCTGTGATTCTGTGATCAGTTACGTGAAACCAGTTTCCTCTGGTGTCCTCCTTAGAGGTACAAGGTCTCTGTCCCACTGGTGGTGGATGTCTTCAACTCACAAGAAAGCAGAACTGCTTGAAATTAAACCTTTTCTGTTCAAGATGAGTGGGAATATATTCAAACTGCTTGACGTGATCTCACTCAAATTTACAGAAGCCTGTTTAAAGAGCACATCCTACTTCTACCACCCCAGAGCAATTTTTGAGCATTTCCATCCATATTCTGTTGACTTGTACAATGCCACAAACAACCACTGCCATTCATACAGGCTAAACGGCATGAACTATGGAGTTCACAGTAGTGAACTCCAGAATTCCTATGGAATTTCACAGTAGTCCAGAGAAAACAACGGGAAAGTAAGGATATCCAGCTTTTCATTGCTGTCCCTCCTTCAGCCTCCTCTCTTCTGCTCCTACAATCTTTACACACAGAATGGATGAAATGAAGTTTTTAACCTGAGGCCAGCTGCACACTGGCCTTGCAATGGCCAGCAGGAAAAGCCTTTGGGCACCTCATGTGAGCAGTACTGACACTAGAGCTATGTGCATTAGGCACTAGCACTGTTATTTATGCCTATTAACAAAGAGTCTTTCAGATAATGACCGACAAATGTGCTTTAGTTTAGGGCACAGAACAGAAAGGTTACACGCTAATGGCAACAGCCAGGAAAGAAACATGATAGGCAGGGACAGAGGAGAGTAAACAAGAGAGATAGAATTTGAAAATGGCAAAGATGCAAGCAAATATTTGTGCAGGCTAGCTAACGTCAACCTACCTCCACAGTGCCTGGGGGGTGTGGCCCTGAAGAAGGACCCTAAGCTCCCTCCCATGTCTCTCAAGGGGAACAGGCTTACCCAGCTAGAAAATGCCCCAGTGCTTTGGGGAAGAGGAGATATTCCTCAGACATTTGGTTTAGAGTGGAATTCTCAAAGAGATACTTGAGACACTTTGCTAAGCACAAAAAGTTAGAAGCACTGCTGCTAGGGTGCAGGGCCAGACAAAGCCCCTGTGGTGAATTCTGAGGGAGCAGAAATGCTGACACACGTACCCTGAAGTGTTTGTATTTTGTCAGATGCAGGACTAAAATCCAGCTAAACAGAAGTATTCCACTTGAAGAAATAAAGTTTAAATAAGCTCAGGCCTCAAATGCCTGCGCTTAAAGCTCAGGTAAATTTGAAGGCAAAAACAGAGCAAACGTTATTGGCAGAGAAGATGCAAATTAGAGAGTCTAATCTCTGTGCAGTGATCAGCACACTCACTTTATCAGGTTTCCATCTGTCATCTGAGCTGCAAGTTTACAGGCAAAGTACTGTCTGTCCTGAAATCTACATCTCTGATAAGGCATTCGGGTTTCTGTAGTGGAGAGTCTCCTCCACGGAGATAACCAGTCTTTTATTTGGGGAAAAAGGTAAGGGAATTTATTCACAAACATACTGGAAAACTGGCAGCTTTTCTGTCCGTTTTCACTTTTAAAAGAACATCGTAATTTCAAAGTTTTCTCCTAGAAAGGGAATAAAATTTCCAAGCTCAGAAAAAATGTTTAGAATAAACAGGATTTTTTTCAGGTGATGGTAAAGAGTACTGTCAATGGAACTAAATGGAATTTAAAAGACCATCAGATTAATAAACTTTTCTGAATAGTTTTCCTACAAGTTATTTTTCTAGTAGATCACAAAACTCCCTGTTAAAGAGTAAACTATATTATTAAATAAAAAAAATTAAAAGCACAGGTGCTAGGGTGCCATGCTGGACAGAAGTCTCTATGGTGAATGTTGAGGAAGCAGAAATGTTGACACTTCTGAGTACTGAGCACTGTTCATATAGGGAATTTCAAAGGCTTTTCCTCGTTTTACGTGAGATCCAATTTCAAACTAAAAATTGTTCTATGCTTGCAGTGAAGAACCAGGAGCAGCAAACCTGATACCAGTCTGTAAATGAGATATCCCATAGACAGGGGAAAGGCAGAAGTGCTTTGAATCAAACCTATCTAGTCCCTAAAGTCAGCTCTGCATGGAATCCATGTTGGCTTTATGACTGTCAGGTAAGACTGGCCATAGACACTTTGGGTATTATTATAACATAATAACATAAAAAGCCGAATTTATACATCTGTAAAATTTACAGACCTTTTTATTTATGCATATAGGCTTTTGCAAAAGGAAATAAACACTTCTGAAACACAGACCCTCTGTGAGCAGCCCCCTGATGACAAATCTGAACCAGCTCTAAATAAATCTATTGTTGCTCTTTGTCCACTTATTAAACAGGATGAAAATAAAAAAGTAGAAAACCAGAGTGCCAAAAACTTGCATAAAACTGATTAAAACTCATAAGCCCTATGTGCAACAGGTGTTAAATCTAGATGCAACGTGCATTATGTTACCACCTGGGCTCATCTTATGCTGGCCAAACCAATATCCTCTGCAGGTGTGCAGGAGAAGCAGGAATGTAACAGTGCTGTGGAGAGAGGGGAGAAAGCAGCAGCTCTGGCTGAGGCTTTCACATCAAGTGTGCAGTCAAGGAACTTGGAGCCGCACACCAGAGGATGGCCAGGTCTGCATGCAGAAATCTCTGTGTGCACAACCACGTGCAGATGTGGGCACCAAGAAATACCTTTTGCCAGCAACATTACTCTGAGTGCTTCTGCTGACCCAGCTGGAAATGGCAGCACATGCCAGTAGCAATATTTCCTGGGATTAATAAAAGAAGGATCAATTAGACAAACATAGTCTTTCATATTTATCATAATCACCATATTTATGAGCTGATTCTGACATTTCTTTTTCTTTCCACTTTTCTCCTTTCTGCTGCAGAAGTAGCTGAAGAATGCTGATGAGATATGAATGACAGTAATTCAGCCCTTACCTGCACCCAGTGCATAAAGTTCAAACCCAAATGAGAGGGTTTTGGATAGAGAAGTAATAAATTCCACTGGTGATCCTGCTTCTGTGAAGCACCAGGTCCACCAGGAAAGTGCTGGTTGCTCCATGGAGACCTGGTATTTCTCCCTCATCAGTTCAAAATTCATTAAAACTGTGAGTGAGACTCTGGAAGACTTTTCTTAGACCTGCTGCATTATTTCCTGTACAGGAAACATATAATTTACATCCCTCTCATTCAGCTGAGAGAGGTTCTCAGCAACACTTCTCCACATTGACCTGCATCACTTCTTCACAGGTATTTGGAAGGTAGAGCATCCAAGGCAGGGGAAGAGATACACTTTGAGCATTTGCAAGACTTTGTTATTCAAAACACAGTTTGAAAATGGCTGTAGGAATTTAATTAGAAACTTCCATTAGGAGATTAGATGACTAGAACAAAGAAAACCAGTGAAAAGGCTTCTTATTAAAACCAGTAGCACTGCAGAATATTGATAATATAACAAAGGAATGAGTGGATATGCATAGCAAATTATTAAAGGTTACAGATAAATGTCCAAAAGTTGCTTAGTTTCTGGTTGTCCCAGCATACATAGAAGTCACTGAGAGGAGATGACACATGGTTCCTGCCCCTGCAGAATACAGTGGCTGAGGTAGCCAGAGGTATTAGAGCACAAAGCTCAGCAGTGCTGTGCAATTACTTGTTTGCATCTTCCCAGCTCTAGTGCATAAGTGAAGCATGAATAAACACACACAAGTCCACAGGTTGCAGCACGAATTCTAGCCACAGAGATTGGTAAAGGTAAAGTCTTCTGATAAAGCATCATGCCTGGAAGAAGGTGAGTCTATGCCTGGGAAAGGACTGGAGAAAGAAGAGACTCACAGTGCTGACACTGCAGAATCCCTGAATACCCCCATTGGGCAATGTCAGCTCAGGTGAGCCTAAGCCCTAGAAATTCCTGCCCAGAAAACTGTCTGAGCACATTCCCTGGGCACAGAATAAGAAAAAAAATCAATAAAAGATTTAAGATCAAACCTGAACATAAATTGTTTAGGTTCACCTTCCTGGAATGCAGATGAGTCATTGCCATTTGTGGTCAGTACTTAGAATGTTCTTACTCAAAACAGTCCTACTGATTCCATCCAAGACTGGTTCGTGTTCTCAGGAGCTACCCAACCCCAAGGACTTGTAAGTCTGTCCTCTACAACCATCTGATCTGTGCCTAGTTTTATAATTTCTACAACTAGGAGCTCAGCCTTATTCAAATCAACCTTTCTGATGCAGCCTGGCCCACTTCTGAATCTGCACTGCAAATTTTCAAGACCCAGCCAAGAGCAGTCAGCGGGTTTGCAGTAAGTGGGAACAAACAGCTGAGGCTCACAGCACCTTCCTTTTCACATCAGAAGTGCTGGATTTCTCCAGCCATCAAGAGTGAGACTGTTGGTTATGTCTGCACAACTTTGCAATCCTGAGCTTGCCCAGGGCTACTCAGCCAGCTGAGCACTGTGCTGATGAGGGTGTTTTGCTGTCAGTGTCTGACACTTCAGAAAACATTGAATGATGAACTGTAATTTAAAAAAAATGCCTTTCTTACCAATGATATACAGAGTCCACTTATATGAACACAGATAAATGTGCCCTCTATTATTGCTTGAGAAAGAATCCTTAAATATTCAAGACAAAATCAGTACATGAGTAGCACTCAGCCTTGCCACAACCAGAGATCCACCCATATTTTTCACATTCCAGCGGGCTCCAGTGAGCCAACACCAACTGCCTTGTGCCTCGTTGCACTGCTGTTAAGATCCTTCTTAGTGAGAATAATGTGCCTTCCTACCACCCTGCCCAGGTGGAAGCCAAGGCAGCACAGGTAGCAGCTGCCAATGGCAACATTTGGACAACTTTTGTCTCCAAAAAAGGGGAGTAAACCAATAAATTAGCACACAAAGATTTGCACAGACAAGTTTCTTCTTTGTTAATACAACACAGCATTTTAGTGGTTGCCAGTTACTAAAAGGTTAATAAATTTGAATATTTCCAAGAAAAAGTAAGGGTATTACAAGATGAACAGATAGCTAGATGGGTGACTTTAAAATACTAGAAAATTGCTGATTGCTTTGCTAAAGGGCAGAGGCAAATTACAATCATTGTCTTTTGTTCTTGTGAACCCAAGGCATTCCTTTTTTTTTTTTTTGTGAACCCAAGGCATTCCTTTTTTTTTTTTTTTTTTTTTTTTGTAGTCAAGTTATTTTAAAATGAACCATACAAGTAACTATGATGTCCTAGGAAAAAGTGAATATAACCTAGGATATTTAAATGGGTCATGAAGCCAACCTGGAGCAATACTGAACCACCCCAATATGTTTGCACATTTCAGAGGCTTCATGCAGTTTGGAAAAGGCAAGAAAACATTGGAATATCTTTGTAACAGTACTACAGTATCTAAAGGTCAATGTTATGGTAACACAAGCTTCCTCCCTTTGAATGCAGAGGAAATTGTACAGCTACTTCAAGACAACATCTAGTTCAGTAGTACAAAAATTAAAAAGTCATTTCTTCTACAGTACTTGCTGATGAAAGTAGATGGGCTTACCTGCTCAGAAAAGCAAGGACTTAGGAGGAGAAGCGTGTGATGGTGGCAGAACAGCTCCAAAACATACCTTGCTTGGTACTTACAATTTTTCCATAATAATTATTACTATCCTACTGAAACAAACCAACCCCCTCAAATCCAAACATCACGAGTCCTTCACTTTTTCAAAAGCCTTTGATGATTCCTGAAATAATCTTGGTTATACTGTGACTATTTCTTTCAGAAACTCAGAAGACAAAACAAACTTTCTGTCTGAAGAAAAATTAACCCATCTTCAGTCTGTGAGGTTGTTACACAGCAAGAGTACAGCTGCCTTAGCTGCGTTCCCACAGGAGCTGGTAGCTTCTCACCCAGCAGCAATCTGGACTAGAATGCCTTTTTATTCGAGTACACCCTTGTTTTGCCATGAAGAATGATCGAATCACTGATGACAATGATTTCACGCAAGAAATAATAATAGTTGGGAGCACCAGCCCATTCTGGCCATGGCTGAGAGCTCCCTTGACTTGAAGCTCAGCAGAGGAAGGTTCACTTTGGTCTCCTCAAACCCCAGCTCCAGCAGCAGCCTGGTGACGACACTGGGGAGAGCAGGGCAGCAGCCCAGGAAGGCTCTCCTGGCACCATTCCCAGTGATGCCAGAGGAGGAGCCTGGCAGCCTGTTCCAGAGGCAAGGGGTCACCCTGGAAGCAACCAGGACCTTGGGAAGTCAGCAGCCTGGGGAGCCTCTTGGGCTTCCTTCTTTAGGCAACAGTTCCTTCAAATTTCACTCAAAATAACTCTACTATTCCCCCAACCACACAATATCTACTTTAAACTTATGTTTATATGGTAATATTTAATTATAAAGCACTGGCCTTTCACCTTTAGGTTCCTAACTGGATTCAAACCCTCTTCCTATGGGAAATGAGTTTGGTGGCCTAAGCGGAGTCTCGAGTAGACAAAAGTCCTTATCTCTAAACTCCAAACATAATTCAGCACAACATGTCATGATTGGAATTTCCTGCTCAGGAAAAGACAAGGAATGAGCTTGTGTCAAAAGCAAATTACCTAAGTAATCAAATCAATACTGAATTCAAAGTGGAAATATCAAAATTATCAGGTGGTGCCGGGGAGGCTACAAAATTGCTGTTTAGCACAATGTTTTCCAGCTATATTCAAAATGAGAAATGTCATTTAGAGCAGATAAACTACAAAAAATGAGGTCAAAGCTGCAAAGAAGCATTAGCTGAGAACCTTAATAAATTAAAAAATTTCCTTGAATAGCTCCTTATCTCCCCTAGAAGAATGCATACAGTCTGGAACTGTGTATCTTCCCTCCTCATGAGTGTGAGGCAAAGAACCATGATCTACATCTCAGATACATTCAAAGATGGTTGAACATGGGGTAGAAACACCATTTAGAGGTGAGTCCTTACACAGATTTGATGAGTTTAAAATTGGACATTGCATGTTGTGACAAAACACCTACAGATGAACTATCGTAACTTTAAGTTAAAAGAAATTCAAGAAAATATGGATAAGTACAGTCCCTTTCTTGGGTTGGAAGGGATAAAAAGATGTAACAGGCTATGAACCTTTTCCCTTGATGATGAAAAAAGCAAAACAAACTAGCTCTTAGCCATGTTGTGATCCTTGGAGGACCTCGTGGTCAGGTTCACATGGCATCAGATATCCACTTCATCCCTGGATGTTTGCTTCATAGTCTGTACCCTTAACTCACCACAAAATGGATGACAGTTTCATTACAGAATGGCATCACTTGTCGAACTTTGAATTACTGATCATAAAAATATCAGTTATTCTTTGAAGGATTGTTTGAGAACTCTTCCTTTTTTTTTTTTTTTCTTTTTTATCAGCATTACTGTTTAGTGCGACGTACACAAGGGGCTGAGTGGGGGAGTGATGGTGGAAAGAAATCAAACCTGGCTGAAGAGCTAAGAGTTTGCAATACCCTACCCATACAAACAAGCTTCTATCGCAGTTATAGACAGCAGAAATAAAAGGGAGCTTTTTGGCTCACAGCTATAAAAAAAAAAAAAATTATCATAGTGATGAAGTTCCTCAGCCATCAACAGAGCTGTGATAACGCTGTTTGATGATGATTTTCCCATGAATGTTAAACAGCCGCCACTGCGGAGGAAAAGGAGCTTATCTGCACCTAATACTGATCTCTAATTCCTGCCCTTCTTGAACCATCCATTTTCTAACAGCATTAACTGGCAAATTTACATCCCATCTTAATGCTGCTAAAGAGGACAGGAGATGAAGAGTAAATGACAGCAGTGTAATGAGGATGGCTTTTTTCTCCTTTCTCTTTAATGGCTGAAGATTTACACAATTGTCTGTAAGCTTATATAGAGAGCTTACCTGAACCTTTTGCCAGCATGGATTCAACTTACAGGAGCTTTTGTTAACTAAATACACATAAATATTTTTAAGGAGGTTTAATATTGTGACTTCAAAGAAAGCTAAAAGACAGGATGAGAAAAAATATTTTTTTAGCGTCTTGATTATGGATAAAAATTGCTAATATTTCTTTCTTAAGCAGATGCAGTTGTATTTACAAAATACAAAAATCAGATCCTAATAAAAATTCTTTTTCTGCTAAAAAAATACTTGTCTTTTTTTCTGTCATGGCGAAGAAGAAATTTTTTTTCCAGTTACAGAATTTTAGTGAAGAATTATCTCCAAAACTCAGAAATCAATGGTTATCCACATACATTATGTAGAGCTGTGTTTCACATGTCACCCACAATATGGATTGCTTTCTGATCATGTCGCTGCCATCGGAATAGAAGGCGCTACCCTGCATGGCAGGGAGGAGAGCAAGAAGGGAATGTTCCAACACAGGAAACCACAGCAACAACACTTGGCCAGAGTCAGTCAAAGTGTTTCTACAGATCCAGATGATAATTCCAGTGGAAATTAGAACCAGTTCAAGATGTGTTGTTGCTATTCAAAAGGCTGTTGGTCTGACTCTGATACAAAAGACTAAATTTAATCAGCAAGAAATTTTTTTAAGATAGCTTTTTTTTCCCCCAATTCTTAATTTATTTCATACGTACTATTTCTCCAGGGTGTGTAAGGAAGACTGGAGTTGAAAAGGAAAACAGAAAATATTGTTTAGAAATACAAGGGTGGAGGCTTCAAATCCCACTCCATGAGTATAACCCTGGGCAGCAAAGGTGTCTGAAAGAAATGCAAGACAGGGACATTGTTATTTTTCGAAGACTTTTGTTATAATCTATTAAATTTAAAAATCTTCAGGATTTAAATTATTAAATGTAAATCTTCAGGAATTTCAGTGTTTGTTTAATACACATTGCCACAATTTCCATGTCAGGTGTGTCTCAAGTATTTAATGCAAGGTAAATATGCATCTTTGCACGTATGTATATATATACACACATGTAACTTTAATATTGTATCAAATGCACATGGCCAAAAAACCACAAAGCATAATAAAATATTCAAAATTAATTTTTTCTCTTCTGTCAGAAATATTGGAAACCTGTAAATGTACCTTGAGAAGAGCACCTCAGCAGTGCCCTGTGTGGTGCCATACACCTGTCACTGCTCAGCTGCTGGAAGTTCAGGAGCACTGGGACATTGCTGTGCTGGAAATGGGAGCAGACAGCAGCCCCAGGCCAGGTGCTGCTGCTGTACTGGCTCTGGTGACACGCTCTCCTGGAAGCACATCCATCCCAGAATGCAAACTTCCTTTACTCTTAGGATAATATCTGGCAGCTACATTTATAAAGCATTCTCATCTAAGACTCCAGGGCCTAGATGTTCTAAGAAGTTTATGTTTCTAAACTGCTTTACTACCTTTGACTACTTTGGCATTTATTTTGAGGACATTGGAACCTGCTGGAGGTAGAACCCAACACAAAATGCCCAGGATTGATTACTGAAAGACATATTTTGTCGTTAGCTATAAATGAAAATTTGAGTGTCTGTCTTCTGTTCCTCTACATCAATCTCTTGGTCCTAAGAGGCTGATAAAATAAAGTCAGTTAACTTGTAAACTGTTCCTACTGTCCATAAAAATATAAACAATTTGAGCTTCAAGCCAATCTAGTCAGCCCTCAAGCCCAGCAAATTGAACACAACTTTCTTCTAACCATTTTAAGACATTTTAATTACCTGCTGTAGGTAGATCTCAGTGAGTGAAATAAAAGTCCTACATACACAATAAATAAGAGGTTCATCTGTGGGCTTCTGTTTATTGATCAATTCAGATTTTTTCCAAATAATTGAGTTTCAAGTAGTACATTGCCATGGCCCAACACTACTTAGGTTCCAGAATCACTAAGGAAGTTGTCACATAGAAGTCTTCACAGAAGAAGCAGAGAACATTTTGTGATGTATAGATCAAACCTGTTTCAGAGGCTGGGAAGGTCTGTATAATCCTGTTTTGGTTTTGATTTTCCTTTGAGCATCATCCAAGCCTTCCCTACAGCTGGCTGTTTGGCAGACAGAATTGTCCTGTCACAGACTTGTTCGCCTCTTCCACAACAGGTCCCAAACTGAACCATTTCCCTCACCTTTCAGATAGGAAATAACCACATGTTTATTAATGGCGCTGTCTACAGGACATATTAGCACTCTCCAGCCTGACTTTCCTGGCAGCCCAACTTTCTCACTGCATAAAACTTCCTGAAAGAACAAGGACACAAAGGAAGAGACCTAAACTCAGAAGAAAATGAGAATGTAAATACACAGCAGGATATAGATGTAGAGGACACTGGAAAAGATTCTAGGAAAAACAACTGCCATTCATGTTTCACTCTCTCTGCAAGGCTGTAATCATGACAGTATCTCACCACAGCGGGGTGAGAATACTTTACAAAATGCTGTTTCCAGGAAAAATAGTGCTCTCGTCATAAGAATCAAAACATTATGACTTATAAAATCTGAATAAATCTGTCAGGCAGGAGCTCCCTTTGAAATAATGGGAGGAGGTTTGGGGTTTGCTTTTATTTTAAAATGAAACTGAAACTGATCAATTGAAAACATCTGAATTATACTTCCCATGAGTCACTGCAGTGTATTATGAAGAAAAACTCAGTTCAGTGTTAAACTAAATCATAGAAAACATCTGTTTGGCCTAACAACATAAAATGAGATATTTTAACTTTTTTAGGTTTTTTTATATATTATTTATATTAAACTGAAAAATCAGTGGGGTATAATGAACCAAGAAACATCAAAACTTCAGCATAGTAGATATTTCTGTTTTCAGACAGCTTCTCCACAAACCCACACAAATTTAGATCCACAAATAAAATTGGTTTACAGGTGGCTGGATGGCAAGAAGGTGCAAACCCAAGTAAGCATGGCAGTGTTCCCAATGACCCTGCAAAGACCATCCAATTTTCAATTTGCTGCCCACCATAAATAACTAAATAAATATAACAATATGAAAGAAAGGAAACTAGAAGCAACAGTACATATCCACCTGCATTACATATTTGAAATGAGATTAAAAGTTGAAATTTTGTCACAGAATTTCGGCGTTTCCTCATGTTTCAGCATGTAGCATCAGAATCCCTGTTGGAAATGCAGAATGCACCAAAACTTTACCTCACTATGAACTGAAGATTCTTTTCTGGGCATATAACAAATGTTTTAGCATAACAGGACATAGCAAAAATGCACCTTCAACTGTACTTTGCAAAATACTTTCTCCTGGGCTGCATATTTGGGAAAATTAGGGACAAGGAAATAATGGAGGAAAAAAACACAGGCAGAAATCAGGAGTTTTACAGAAAAAGCACACACACCCTCACAACAACTAAACAGACAAAGAAACCAAAAGCATTAAGTGCCATCCCGATTCCTTGAATACATCATGAAGCCCCATACTCTGTTAACACTAAGCCTTACAGTGAGAGATGGGAAACATGATGTAGCATAACCACATTTAATCAAGGTGAATCCCTCTCTGATGATTATCAAGTGAGGATAGATTTCTTGCTCCACTCTCTCTACCCTTGTACATGAAGAAAGATACTGAGATAACATCTAAAAACATAATAAGGAAGAGAGATTATGTTAACTGTTGCTTAAGAAATTTCTTTGTACCAGAGAAACAAACAAATTGAAGGCTTTAAAAATCAAAGGGCAATTTAATGTTGCAGTTCTACAGAAACACAAAAGGACTAATAAAGAGCTGCCTCCTCTTGGTGCAGGTAGATCACAGAACTCTCACTGTTTCCACCATGTCAGCTCTGGCTTCCGACTACCTCCACCTTACACCAGCCCTGAGCTGACTGCCTTTATTTTCAAAACTGGATTATAACCTGTCTAGCTTAGCTTTATCATAGTACCTGGTAGAAGAAAAATGCGCTGGGAAGAAAACATTCAGCACACCTGCATAAGCAAGGTGTGTTTTTCGTTTGTGATGTGGCTGTTTGTACCCTACCACCTGTCTGGAACACCAAGCCAGAGATGTCTCCCAAACTGCAATGGTACTAGACTGTATAACAGAAGTGGATTTTATTTGGCAGAAAGGAATAAGCTAAACACAGAATGAACAGGCTGCATCAGAGACCCCAGAACAGGACCCAGAACAATAAAAATCCCAATATGCTTGACCAAGCTGAAAATCCCTTCTCACATAAAGGCTGTCCTGGAGAATGTCTGAAGGTATAATATCTTCAGAACAATGAACAACTGGATTCTGCTGTGGTAAGAAATGTTTCTGACTACAATGAAGCCAGGAAGGGATCTGCAGGTGAGAGACTGCAGTGACTGTTCTGTAGTCCCACAAGTCACTGCAAGGACATTGCGAGATTTCCCTGCACAGAGTGTGTGGCTCACCTCAGGTGATCACCCTGATCTTTGTCTCTCTCTCCCTCCCACACCCTGGCTCAGAGATTTGGATGTGGACATTCAGAAAGTTCTGTGCCATCAGCTTTACTCCTTGCCATTTCATACAGCCTCAGAATGCCCTGGAAATCTTCTGGATCCTCATGTGGCCACCTTTACTTCTAGTGTGTTATTTTGCCTTATTCTGCAAACCAATATATTAATTTCAGCTAATGTGACTAGGAAATAGAAGGAAAAAGAAGAAAGAGGGAGTCATGCCAAAGCGACTTTATTTCCAACGACTCAGTACTGGGCATCCAGACCTGGTCAAATAGATGGAAGCTGTCAGTTAATTTTTTTTACACAAAACCCACAGTGTTTTCCTTGCAGCCACAGACCTACATTAATTTTTTTGAATGTGTCAAATTATGATGCTTATAATGCAGTGTTGTGGATTCAGCCTCTGCAAAATATCACCAATGGCATTTTTAGTGGTCCAGTTTGAAAATGTGACCCTTAGAGACTTGATGAATAAAATTAGTCAACTCTGTAACTTTAAAATAGCTCTTTTCTAATTAAAGTGTGATGAAGCTTTCAGCCTATCTAGCTAGGGATGCAGAGTGCACGAGCAAACCAATTAGAGATAGTGGCAAAAACAAAATGGTGTCACAAAAAGATTTACCACATCAGTCCCTCCAGTAGCTGTACCATTTCTGCTGATAAAGGTGAAACAACAGCTACTGCTGCAGCTAAGGCTGAAGCTAATGTTAAGCTGACAAATCAACTTTTAGAGTCTTGGGAGATTCAGCAGAGCTATCAAGAGGCACAAAGGCTACTAATGCTTATGTCATACTTCTCAACTCTCACATTTTACCCAGGAGACGCCAGATTTTTTTGGCTTAAAAATTTTTTGATTTTTGTATTCTCTTGGGCAAAAAATCAAAGAGGCCCATTAATTCAATGAGAATTTCACATATCTCACTGCTTGATTTTTTTTTTTTCCACAAGACTCACACTGTTTGAGGTTGAGAAGTATGCTCTACTTTGATAATGACACCCTGAAGGATAGCACTGGTAGGAGGATGAACACACAACGAAAGCCCAGCTGCTGCCATTCAAGGCAAACACTCGATGCTTGAATTCAGGTGGAGAGACCACCACATATCACTGCACTGCCGTTGTGGGGAGCCTCTACAATCAGACCCAAATTCAGCCAGTTTTAAAGCACACAGCACAGGGAAGAGAAGAGCTTGGCCTGACTCCTGTGAGCAAGCACACAGCTAGTAATAATCTGTCAAACATTTGCACGCCTTGTGGTAATCTGGTTCACCACTTCTTAGAGGACGTGATTACATGCTTACTTGAACAAATCTCCCTGGCTGTCTAGTGGTGAGCATTTGCAGCAATGGGAGGAAACAAACAGATATGATGCTACAAAAAGAAAAAGTGATGATTTTTATGGCAGACTTTCCTTACGTGGTTCCAATCTTTCATATATCAAAATACTGGGGAACGAAAACAATTTTTTGCAGGGACTGAAGATCTAGACAAAAGCTAAAAGTGAAGCGAGTGTTAGAGGCTGGAACAAGGTCTTGCAAATAAAGTACTTCTCATGTTAGGTTCAAATTAGGTTCCAAAAAGCCCAAGAATACAGGTCCTTTGTGGTCAAAAGCACACATGTTAGGGCAGAATTACTGGATCTTCTGCAAACTATGTGTTACCAAAACCACCCAGTGTACTCTGTATTACATTCAATGTTATTCAGCATGGCAGAATCTTTGTAGCACCAGATTAGGAAGCAGTACATACCTCACATTTTCAAGATCTATATGCAGCTTCAAACAAATACATCCTCCTTTGCTTCAGTTCCAGATAATTTTGTAAAGAAACAATAAGTGCATCATACATACATAATTCAGAAATTAAGGTGAACTATAAGTCGAAACACAGATGCAAATTTTCAGGACTCAGTAACCCAGTGTAGTTCACCTGCAAAGTTCAGATCCAGAACCTAATTCAAATTGTACATGTGTAGCTCTTCAAAGCCATAGATTTATTTCAAGCTTAGCTGAAACATTATTATTATGAAGGAATAGTAATTAAAAGACTAAGTTAGCCAGAAGAATTGGGAAAAAAATATAAGACAAAGAGTAATTTTAAGATGTAGGTAAATATGGAAGAATGATGTCTAGTTAATTACATTCAGGAGAATAGAAATAATATGAGTTGGGAGCATGACAGTATTGAAGGTAATAACATGCAGTAATACATCACAGATTAGATGAGATAAGTGGTAGGAGAGTAGACTCTTTTCAATGCATTCAGAAAAGGCTACAAGTAACCACCATAGAGATTCCTACCTCTGGATGTGATATGGAAACTGCTTTAGAATGTAGCACAGGGATGACGGCTGAAATCTGGTATAATTCCCACTCTGTTTTTCAGGGAAGGCAGAACAAAAACTGCCAGACGATTTTCTGACTCCTTGGATTCGCAATACTTGCAAAACATGGTGAAAACACCTGCATTTTACTTAAGATGTTGTAATCATAGCGGAGGAGACCTTTGGAAACAAGGAACTGTGTTACAGACCTGATGTTGGAAACAGCTGCTAGAGGGGGAGAGTTCCTAAACTCACAAAAACTCAGAAAAAAATGATAAATTCTCCAAATCAATATTTGATTTTCAGTCTGCAAAAAAGAGAGGAAAGATGTCGGAAGAAATATTATTACATGCCCAACACAAATACATTTCTAATTGACCTAGGCCATTCTGCCTTTATAATTCTGATACCTGTGCTTCTGATTATGTCTTACTAAAGACATTTTCTAAAACTGTCATTTTAAGCAGCACGTGCAAAATACAATCTGTTTTTTCCTGGGGCCAGCTTTTTTTTTTTCCTGGGCTCTGAAAGCACAGCTCTGATACAAATCTACATCTCTGTGTGCCTGCTGCATTAGTGATCATACGCAATGGCCTGTCTGCTGTGCGAGATTATGGGGATACTGCAGGCAGGGGGCAAGGGATCAGCCAGGATGTGTACAAACTTCAAATTGCTGGCTACACCCCTGACTGAAGTCTACATAAATTATGTCCACCACGTTCCCATCATTTATTTCTTTTGTCATTCCTTCAAAGAACTCGGTCATATTCTGTCTGACAGGATTTATTCTTGGTAAAACCATTGCTGATCTTCTTTTAATAACCCTTTCTCCGATAAATACCCAGCGCTTTCATCCCTAATGATTGATTCTCGTATCTTAACTTTCAGCAATATATCTGAGCAGAGCTATTGAAAAGCAAGTTTCATCTGCCAAGGCAAGTTTAAAGATGAACTCAGGTGGCTCTATGCTTAAATGTCTATGTATCTATTTATCATCTGTTAAGGTACAAACAGCTCATCATTACAACAACAACCACTGAAGATGAAAACGATATCCTTCACTCAGTCAATTCTAAAGCAGGAATCAAGTGTCTGGAAATAACAGTTTAACTTTTTTGAACATGAAAAGGAAAAAGCAACCCTTTATCACAGACTTTTTTTCTGTCAGAAAACCATTTCCCACCCTCTCCTTCAATGCATGTCTGCTACAGCTCACACATATGTACTAAAAATGTGACTAGTTTGTTCTAATACAGACTCCCAACTTTTACTGGTTCAAGGTCCAAAAGGTACTGGTTTAACATATTTGATTGGTGAGACTTAATTATATAATAGCAGGCAATAATTGAGGCTGTTGTATATTCTAGTATTCATATGGAGTTAAGTTACTGACAGGTTTATTTCCTTCTGTTTTAAAACATAGAGAAACCCCCATGGTATCTGCCCTTGCTAGTATAAGTTTGCACGGCTGTGCCCACTCTAGAACTCGATAACGCAATCCCACGCCAGCATTTTGTCGGTCTCACTATTGCACTGATGAAGAAACTTCAGTTAGTCTGGAACTCAGCTGCTGAAATTTTGACTGACACCATGCATGAAAATCACATTACCCTGGTTGTAAAAAACCTTCTCTGGCTACCTGTAAAGTACAGGATTATGTGTAAAGTCCTAGTTATTAACTTACAAGTCCTTAAATTGACTTGGGTTTGAATACCTCAGAGATATTCTGGAACCATACATCCCCAGTCGTTTTCTTTGGTCTCAGTCAATTGGATTAGTTCTTTTTGGCTGAAGACATTGAGCTACAGGGCATTTTTAGTGTTTGCTTGCTCCTCATGGAATTCATTAACCATGGAGGTCAGACTGGCTGACTCTCTAACATGCTCTACATCTGAACTTAAGGTACACATTTTCAGATTGCTTATTAGGATGTATGAAAGGTGTATGATTATCTCTACTAAGTTGCAATAGTTTTTCACATCTGTACATATCCTTGAGTGTCAGTATTTCAGAGCTAGAATTAGTCTTGTCTCAGGGTTATTTTTCCTCTGTGCACTGGAAGAAAAAACCACTTTGTATTATTGCAACTTTCCCCACTAACTTTGTGAGGATCCGCAGAGAAAAGACTTGGCAGATGGAAATCCAATGCTTAGACAAGACATTCCTACTTTTAAAGCACATTTGACAACATGATCTAGATCAATATTTCCAGGAAGCACAGCAGATGAAATAGAGAACAACTCTCTCTTTAAGTTTTTGAAGTGTTTAGTGCAAATATTACAAGCATTTGCTTTTAAGATATTTATAACTTTTCCTTTTTCTCATGAGTACACACCCAAAGAAGTTTCCTTGGTTTAGCTGGTCTGCATCACAGTAAATGAGCCCTGAATTCAGACAGATCAAATTAAACTCTGATCTAAATAATTATTAAGACTTAATCGGATCATAATTTTACTGTACTAAGAGGTCTTCTTATGACCTCCTGTGTGGTGTGACAGGACTTGACAATCCACAGCGGTACTGCAGGTGGACATATTCTAAATTATGAAAGCATAACAAACTTAAAAGGTTGACTAACAAGAGTCTAAGGGGATTTGATTTGACCCTTCCCCTGTGTCCCAGGGATAAGTCAACAGGCTACAGAGAGGATGATGCAATTGAAAGAGGGAGGCAGGGATGCAGTTAATCCATGAATGTGCTCTCTATATTGGTATATCATCTAAAGAACAATTCCCTATCAGCAGTGTATGAATAACTGTGTCTTGAGCTTGCATGCCAACAGTTATGGGTAGATGTCATCACTTTAAAAAATAAAAGCTGTTTCTACAGACATGCAAGACAGATTGGTGAATTTGCCTGGTTTAAATTAGGCTGAGTGGTTCATGATGGTGTAAGGAGAGGAAAGATATTTTAATAAAACCAGCCAAATCAAACCTTCCCTGCCCAATCGACTTTTCGCTGAACAGGTTGACAGGGTATTAAAAGCTGTTCCATTGCATTCTGCATGTGAAAAGGGTGCCTAGCATCTAGATTTAATAGAGCCCTAAATAGCTATAGATAATTTATTCTAGTTATAGCTTTACGTTCTGTTTTTCAGAGAATATGAGTCTTACAAAAATGGTTTCCATGCAAATCAAAACCAGCTGAAAGCTTGCCAAGGCCAAGATGTAATTTAAGATGGCATTTAAGCTGCTCTGTCTTTTCTGTCTCTAGAGATATCATCATAAAATAAAAGAATTCATCAGGTAATGTTTTCTTCATTATTCAACTGCACAATTCTGAAGTGAAAAAGTTAATTAGACATACAATGCTGTCGACACATAGTTTATTAGGAGATTCTGATTAATTAGCCATGGTAAAATGTTTTTATATAGTCATAATTAATTTATATTTCAAGAAAAAAGGCAAACAGACAGTACACAGATTTTAACATTTCTTCCCTCTGACAAATTTATCAAAGTAATTCTGAAGTTCTGTTGAACCTACTGCCCTTCATTGTTACTTTATAAAGTGGGAAACAGACATCTAAGAGCACAACTAACACTCACTTCCCTGGGAGTCAGCTTAACGCTCTCACATCATTTTGAAAAATGCATTTTTTCTCTGCTGAACCAGTGAGTGAAACCATTGTGAACTGCTCACCAAGACACATCTTGCTTTGGAATACATTGACTCAGCAATACAAAATTTGGATGTAACACACAAGTTGCCTTATGAATTTTCATATTTCCTTCTATGCAATTGACCTGACTTATAGTAGGACTCAGGTAAAAAGTTGATTATTCCACATTTGTTTAATTTTGCATATTGAGTATTATCTACAAGAGTTAGACATGTTCTCTTAATACATAGTCATGTTAGCTCCAGACTTGTGCTCACACTCCAGTCCAAACTCCCCCGACAGCCCTCACAAGTGATACACTGTGATTTATGTTTTGGCCAAAACTGGAATGAGTCAGCTGGTGCAGCAGGCAAAGAGAAGGATGAGACAAACTCAAGCAAATTCAACTGCATGGGAGAAATGCAACTTGCTCAAACCATATGAAAAAGTGAACCTTGACTCAGGCACAGATAACAAAGATGAAGCCACAGAGTTTAACTGGTGTATCTTCACTAAATCCTTGGTAGGGATTAATTTAATCCAAATAAAATAAAAACTCTCAGAGAAAATCTCACTGATCTTTGAGATGATTTTTAAACTGCATCAGTTTAAAACCTGTGTATTACCTGTAAAACCTGTTAATAAACCTGTGTATTCAGGTTTAATAGCCATAGCACCTTCATAAAAAGATTCATTTTTTGTGAAACAAACACATTATGAATCCATGTTTGGATATGAGGCTAAAGGTAGGAGCACACATGCAATCACCAGATACTGATCAGGGTTTGTAAGTCACTTATTCTGAGAGACTTAGAGGCAAAGTGTCCTCTTGGGACCTTCATCAACAACTACTGGACACAGCAGGACTCTCTCCAATATAAATTTGGCTCAGTCCTTTGAAAACACTCAGGTGGCACTTCAGCCATGGGTACAATCAGAAGGACTGCCAAAATTTTCACTGTTTCTACTTTTGCTTCCACAAAAGCCTTAGTGATAAAAAGTAGTTCAGAAAAGCTGAATGCAAGATTCCAAGTAATGTCCATTCAATTTCTGGTTAAGCTTATTTGATGCAGCCCATTACTCAGAATGATTTAGAGCTATAAAAAAATGTTACAATAGTGAAGATTCCTGAATAAATAATTCTCAATTAAGTGTTAGCACCTAATTATATTAACTTATAGTAATTACTGATTCAATTATGAAATTGAAGATTAACCTGAAAATGCAGGCTGGCTAATTTATTTTTATGATAGCTATACACTAATAGCACATGTAGTTGGCCTTCTCCGGGCACAAGCAAGGTAGGGTTAATTTTAACACTCTTTTAGGAAGCTGGATTGTCTTGCCACACTTGAAGAATATCTGACTAGAATACAAACTGGATTGTGTCTGACACAATGTTCCATTTATTATTCCATAGTCCCATGTACCTTGCACAGAAATAGGGGAAGTAATTTACCTTACTTTTTATCATCTCTGTTTACAGTTTTACTTTTTTCAGTCAAAATTTGCATGGGGCATTTCATGACATTCTGACTTTTATAGTAAGTACAAGAGGCAAACACATTTCTTATTACATTTGTGTTTGGATTTTGTCTTGTGAACAGGAAAGTTGGAGAATGGTTTATGGGTCAGGTTTGGTTAGAGGGAGAATAGGTTCAACTCTCAGTCCAAATGACACCAGTTAAGTATTTAAGGAAAGCTTTTGACTATTAAGAACAGTGAGGTAGAGTAAGATAAAGATGACATAGTAAAGCTTTCTCTGGGTTGAAAAAGATAGACTAGATGAACTTAAAAAAAACCTTCCAGACCTCATATTTTATGAAAGTGTGCAAAATAAGACTTCTGGTGTTTTGATCTCTCATGTAATCTCACGATTGCATATTTTCTTTCCATATGGGTATAACTAAGAACAGAGTTTTGCCACTGATTTTGATTTAAAGTCACATGACTTAAAAAAGAATAGCATGCCTTGGAATCTCCATCAGGTAACTTCTCTCAGTCCAAATTTTCAGTGATGATTTACTTATTGTACTACTCACAATAAATATCATGATTCTCAGCTACAAAGATAACAAGCTGCATTTGTGAGTGGTGCATGCCGCATGTTTAAGAAGTAACAAAGCAGCAAAGATTACTTCACGTGTACAGATTATGTATTATTTGTTAGTGTGTCACTTCCAGAACTCTTTCTTTTCCAAGGGAAAGTATAAAAAACATGTGATTAGCTATGACGCTTTATATGTTAGCTTTTACCCAGATAAATGTCAGATTTAGGTAATCCTATAGGATCTATGCTTCAAATGCTTAGAAACATGACTCTGGAAGTTTAAGAAAATACATACATACATATTATTGAGATTAGTACACCAAATAGCACAGTCCTGCAATAATAATGCATGGGGCAGATTGAGTTTAACAACCATCTCCAAACATTTCCTATGTGAATTAGTGGAAACCAAGTATATGGGAAAGGGGAGTGGATTATTCACTAAAGGCGACTAATAAATGCATCACTGCTCCCTAATCCATCTCTATCTTAGCATGTTTTTCAAAATTTCAGTCTCAAGTATATTCCTAACTTTCAGGAACATAAAATGTAGTACATATGGCTTCCAAAAATCACTGCTGTGGATAATTCCTTTCATTCCAATGCATGGCCTTTTGCACAAGTAATTGGGTTTTCCTCTATAATTCCTTTTTGTTTATATTTTTTATAAGTTTTAAGTGAATAATTGAGAGGACTGCTGTATAGACCTTACTTCTTTGGCACTTATCTCGTTGCTATACAAGAAATGTGAAAACTTCAGGGAATTTGTGGTTTTGGTGTGTTTTCCTCAACAGAGTGTCAAACTGGAAAAAAACAAAGAATGTAAAGATAATTTTTAAAAAAGTAATTTTTTTGGTACAAACCCATTTGTGTTTTGAAGAAATTCAGATTATTTCATGATTATACATAAACCTGTTGCTACCCAAAACAATGTAAACAAGTTTGATAGGAGTTCACTGTCCCTTTCCACCTCTTGACTCATGTACTGCATGTTTCAGTTACTTCCAAAACACACTGTATTACTCTTCATTCTCATAAACAACAAATATTTTAAGAACTCTTTACTGTTAGGAAGTTGGCAATTTGAATGCATGAAAGCACCACAGGAGAGGCAATTGAGCTTTCCAATACAAAACAGAATTTGACACTGGCTGTGTGGAAGTGTGAACAGCAAGTTTAACCTTGCACTCAACTCCTCCTTTTCCCACTGCTGCTAAAATCTATTCCTTGCTGATGGTTAACTCACAAATGCAAAAATTACTCACCTGTCTGCCAACCACACACAGCTGCATAGATCTCACTGCTGATGCAACCATCTGCAAAATGCAGCAGCCACTTAATGAAGAAATTCAAACCACTCCTAGAAAATGATATTTAATTTACCAAGTGGTGCCTGCACCTCAAAAGAGGCATCCATTCTTTGGGCTCCTGATAACCAGCATTGGATTCAATTTGGGAACCTAAATAGTCAGGCCAGCCTGCTTTAATATTTCTGAGTTTCATCAAGGGCCTGATACAAACCAGCCTGGATTTGATTCCTATACCAAAAGACAGGCTAGAGGAATCAATCTTACTGGTGTCTACCCATTATAAAACAGAGGCAGTAATGAAGATGCAAGCCTTAAAAAGACCCCAGACCACTCAGAAATCCCCATCAGATAGAGTTCTGCTGTTTACACACAGTTCAATATATAGAAAATATGTGACTGGGGCTTTCTGACACTTTGAAATAGATGAAACTAAATATATGAAGAATTTAGAGCAGGAACACTAAATCTAGAATTTAAAATACTCAACAGTCATTTAAGTGGGCCCTTATCAAAGCATGTATTTTCCCAGGAAAAAAAAAAAAAAAGGAAGAAACAGAGCAATACTATGCAGTTTTGAAGAAAAAAAAAGTATGGAGAAAATATCCTGGGTTCTTACAACATAAATGATGGGCTGTTAAGAGATAAGGGATGGTATAGATGATGTCTCCATCTCTTAAAATACATCTTTCTCTTGGAAACCAGCTCTGTGTAAACTGCAAATAGGCAAGACAACATTTAATGAGAAAAGAATAGGATTCCATTTATTATAAGCATCCCATTTAATTTTTTACCAACATTCCAACCCTAAAGCTTTTGGGGAATTACTCTTGAAAAATGATGAGACACAACAAACCTATGGTTAAATGAGCTAAATTATGATGATCTGTCTGACACTCCCATGTAGAATTAAGAAGAAACATTTTCCAAAATGTGTGTTGATTTACAACTATTAATTCCTTTCTTCATTTAAACAAATAATTCTTCCTGACATGTTTATTTCTAATCAAAGACCATTTAAGATATTGAAAGAAATTAAACAGCACTCACTTAACAATGTGTGTTCAGGACTCCTTCATCCCCCCAAATATACACACCAATTACCTTGCCTTTTTCAGTGACTCTGGTATCCCAAAGAATCCCAAACTGCTTTGCAAATATAATTATGTGATATAACTGTCAACGTCCACTGTTGATATGCAACTGCTATTTCTGAAGCTGTCAGCACTTGGCAATACTGTGTAAATGTTTAAAACCAAGGTGAAGAATTGGTTATCAGTCTAGGGGGCAAATACAATCATTGAACCTGGAATTTGATCAGGATTAAGCCCTGGGGTTTACAACCCTGCTCTTCTTATTGCATTCCCATGGTATCTTGATGGTTGGCATCCTTTAGCTGCACAATGGATAATGATGTTTGACTGGGTGACTGCATCAGAAGAAAGGATAATACAAAACGAACAAGCTTGGTTTATGTTTTGCTTTATTTTTTTTTTTAATATGAGATTTCAAACATTATACCAAAATTGGTATTATGGTATATATTAATTATACCTATTGGTATAATTAAAAGGAAAGCAGTTTTGTGGTCGGGATAGGTAGGCTGGTTGCAACTGTAGCATCTGGAAGCTGCTCACTCCACGTCCTTTCTGGATGTGCCCCCTTTGATGGGATTATCAGCAGTCAGCTCCAGGCAGTCCCCTGGGTATCAGCTGGCATGTTCCTGACACACTGCCGACAGCAAAATGAGTTGATTATTGCAGCTACAGAGACCTGACACTTTGGAAGGATCTCAAACCGGTCACTCAGGCTGTCCATACGGCCTGAGACGCTGGTGGCCAACAAGGACTACCACAGGACACACTAAAACACAGCACAAGGTATTGCAGCTGGAATACCCAGTGATTGCGTGGTTCACAAATTGTGTTTTATGAAACAATAAATGCTGTTTACTTTCCCTGGTTATAAAAGAGGCTATGAGAATTCGTAGGTTGTTCCAAAAATGTAAAACAGGATCAGCAGTAAAAGATGTTGAAGCAGCAGCGTTTCCCTGAGAAGCAGCCAACTTAGAAGTGGAATATGGATTAGTGTCATCAGGAGCAGCAGCAAGAGCTGCACAGGCAGTCTGATGGGGCACTTTCTTCGCACATCATTCTGAGGCTCTACAGCTGAGCCACTCAGAAAATCACAGCTGAAAAAAATTTTGTCCAGAACTATCAAGCAGATTTGCACCTTCTCTACACTCTGAATTTTACAGGTTACTGAATAAAGATGAATTAATATCTTATGTAGCAGGTGGAATTCGGATCTCCCGAAAATAAAAAGAATAGCTCCACTACCATAAACAGCAATGGCATGAGCTAGAGTCTGATGTGCCATGCAGGGTCTTTGCGGAAGTCTGTAATCTCTTGTCAGACGAGGAAAATAAAAGCTCTTTTTAAACAATTCAGTCAATCTCTTCTTTATTTTTTTTCTTATTTGCAAAAAAATGTAGGTGTTAAGTCTCTAATGTTGTGATATAACAAGGAAACACTCAATGAATTTTCTTCTTTAACATGTCATTTTGAGATTACTTAAATATTCTTATTAAATATAAACACAAAATATGCTAGGAATCAGCCTTCCACACTGATTCAGTGGTAGCATTAATTTCAGTCTCTATCTTTAACTGGCTGTAGTCAACAAGCCTTCAGAGAGCTGCAAATCTACTTCTCTTAGTTGAAACTGGCCATCAAGCTCAAAAACTATAAAGGCATCGATCACTGAATGATTAATGTCTGACTGGAAGACCAACCCATATTTATATTGCGAGTTTTTGAAGTGGCAAAAAGCTCCAATGATGTGGGTTTTTTTCAATTTTAAACCATTTTGAGTTATCGTAGGGCAAATTTAGACCACCTGACAAGGTTCTGCTTAAAAAAAGTATTCTACAAGTCTGGGTTTACTTTCTAAGACGTCTCAAGGCAGGCACCTGAAATTGTAAGTACCAGAATACTTTAGAAAACATAAGCTTCTATTTCCAAAGCACAGAAAGTTATTATTCTTACTGACTTTCAGACATGAAAAAGCCTTATTTATTCACCACACATACTCAGAACCACATGACTACTTTCTCTGCCCTTGTCTGGATTGAGTTGGTTTTTCACAGTATCCTTACTTCGTTCACTGAAGTTTGCTCCCATATAAATTGTTGTGATCTTATTCACATTCTAAAGAAGTTGAAGAATTCGAAGTAATAAGTTTTCCAATATGAAGATCTATAGAATTTACCACTGCAACATTAGCTTTAAAAGACCTTCACGCTACCTAAAGAGCTGGTAATTCTTTGTTTTGCAAAGACTCCTTGTCTTGACATTGAAAACTTTCTTGTGTTCTTCTGTTTAAGGTGAAATATCTCTGGCCATGAAGAACCCAGCTCTGTACAATGGAAAGGTAATGACAGAGTATGAAATTCCTCCTTGTTCATAGACTGTCCATTCCACGGTGTAACATAATCCCATGGCTTTTACTGCCTGGTACCTCCTGCGAGCAGGTGAAAAATAAGACAATTCCTAATTTTAATACTAAAGAACAACTCTAACCAGAGAGTTCTTTTACTACTTTGTGCCATCAGGAAAAAAGGCAAACTTCTTATCCTCATCTTACAGATGGGAACAAACACTGAGGGAGCAGGACCAAGTGACCTATCAAATCTGCGGGTGATATCAGTATCACAAGCAGGAGCTCATAACTTCCAAATCAGGCCAGTAACCTCCAACTGTGATCATAGGTCCCTTAAAAATAGTCAAACTGACCACACAGTCATAATAACTATGCATTTAAACTAGCCACTTTGTTATCATAATTACAGGTTTAATCTGAATTCTGTGTGTGTTATAAAATTTAGAACTACTTCCAGTATGTTTTTCATAGCAGAGTGCAATTTTTAGTTTCTTGACACTCTGTAGATGTCAGGAAAGGGCTACTGTGATCACTACGTCTTTTAATATGCCCTAAAGATAAGTGAATCAAGATGAAAAAATCCAAGAATGATAGGCAACCTCATAATCCATACTATTTGTGCTGTTGATTTCCTAAGGAGTGTTCCATATAGGGGAAATTATCTGTATTATATGTATATTATAACAGAACACACCTATTTTCCATCTGCTACATTTCCCCCCCTTCAAACTCTACTCCCTCTGTTGGCATAATCAAAAGATGGCTACTTGTCCTCAAAGAGAAAAATACAGTAAACATCTGAATTTATACCATTTATTCCATATTTTTCAGCAAAATACACAAAAAATCAACATAATTATTATAGATTCTTAGAAACCAGTTAGGCCTTAACAGTTAACTACCTCATTTTATTCTAAAATTCAACAAACTCTGAGAAAATCTCTTTTTTTATACAATCTTTTGGATATGTCATTTGCCATTTATATTTGATGGCCTTAAGGAAAAAAAAGTTACAAAAAGGTATTAATGCAAGTAGATAATAAAGCTGCATTCTATAAATCTATAGCAGCTTACAGTAATCATTAAAGCATGCAAAACTCTTTCATCTATTCAAAAATATGCAGTGCACAGAATGCCTGCTAAGGTGCATGACAAGTCAGAGTTAAATATATATTAATAAATGAATTAGCTTCATAAATAATAGCCATAATGACATTTTAGGAGACAATAAGTCTGAGGATTGTCAGAAAATGGTTGATGTATGAGCTTCACGTCTCAGTGATTCTTCAAAATGAATAGGCTTTGCGAGATAGTTCAGACCCACGACCAGCCTATTTCCTTGAATAATTTACTTGTTGTCAATTTGTACAGCCACATTACACATGCAAATTGTGCTGCCTGTGCAAACACCACTTGGAGATGATAAAAACAAATTTACGAAGGCTATAGAGGAAGGATTTATTTCACTTTCTCGCCCAGGTCAAGCAATACATGTATCTGACGATTGTGTGTACCCAATTTTGTTGTAATTATATCAGCAAATTATTCTTTATAATCTTATTATTTTTAGCAGTCTCCTTGTGCTTGGGATAATTAGCTTTCTTCACTCAGTGTAAAAACAATTCAACTTGCCAGCTAGGCAGGGCACAGCTCCATTATCTGTTTTGGGTTTAAATTTATTCCCTATATTCTTGGACACTTTGTGTAAATTAAAAATTTCATAGTCCCTAATACTGTACACGCTGTTCATTCAGTGATGAATTAAGGTCCCTAAACCTCTACGTTTGCTATTAGATATCTCACCCACTTTATATGTTAATCTGTGCTAATGAATTCCACAACCCCTAGCCACAGCGAGATGACTAAAATTATTACCACTTACAGAGATATGCCTTTTTCATTTAAAGTTCAATTCAAATTGCTCCCATAAACAGCCTGCCACACAAAGATACCTCCTTTAAAGAAGAGTTACTTACCTGTAAGTAGAGTTCTCTGAAGGTAGCACTATCTTTGGATACACATTCCTCAGCCACGTGACCCCTGGTTTGTGGCAGGGGGGAGTGGATCCATCCCTTGATAGTTAAGACTTTTTCCTCAAGGCACTTCATTACCTCTGCAGCCCCCGTGCCTCAAGGGTTGTTTATATCACAGCCTGTCAACACAACCACCCCTCACTTTTGGAAGGCCCTGGACCAGGCTGAAGAGCAGAGAGGCTCCTTAGAGTGGTGGCCATTGTGTTGAGGGAACATCTACACAGCGGCTCTGTACTGAGCAAGTCTCAGGTGTGTGTCTCCTTCCCTCTCAGCATTGCTACCTATGAGCCTTCACGGCAAGAACAGCAAATCCAGCGAAACAAAAACACAGAAGGAAACGAAAAAACTGGCACAGAATTACAGGTGTAGCACAAGAGCCACCCAGGTGTCAGCTTGCCCATGGCAAAGCTTCTTGCACTTCACAGAAAGCCTGGCTACACAACCAAAATTCTACTGCTCTCAAAAGGAAAATAATTTAAATATTACAGTTTTCTCAATAAAGGAGTACAGCAATACCCTCTGCTGAGCGATTGTGTTTCAAACCAGTAGAGGGCATTGGCATACACAGAGACCAAACAGGTTCGTTACAGGAGCTTGAAAATTCAGCTGTTATTTATAAAAATGAAACAATAGCACACTTCAAATACAGTACAAAGTATCAAAACCAGCCCTTCAAAGTTAAATCAACACAAATATAAAATGATTGAGATTCTTGTAAGACTTTCCAATTATATAGACCTTTATTGCAGTACAAACACTAAACTAATTAATTTTATCTAATATCCTTGAAAAGTAGTTAAAATAGTGTTGTTTGTTTCACGAACTAATCCAAGGAGAGGTTAAGTACCTTGCCCTAGCTCCATATCTGAGTGCCACATGAGCTGTAAGACTGACTACTGAACTTCTAAACAACACCCATTAATACACAAAGCAAAACTCTCTGAGAGGTTAACAAAACTGCTTTCTGACTCTTTTTGTGTAAAAACTGTCAGGTGATACTCAATTGGTGATATGGCAGAAGGGTGTTTCTCTTCCATTCCAGAGAAATGCATCCAAGATCCCAATCCAGCATAAAGATTTTGTGTTCATTTCAACAAAATTGGGATTGATATATTTGGATCAATGAAATTTGTCCAATACTAGGTGAAGACCCTCATATTGTAGTGAATCACACGACTTCAGGTTCCATAAAACACATCCTGCACTCAAAATAACAAATGCAGCAGCAGAGGGGTGAGGTCAGAAAACAACAGTCCCCAGGCCCCAAGGGAATCCCAAGGGGATGAATAAATGCTGTGACACAACGAGAAGTGAACTTCACACCCTCACTGCCTACCCTTGCTGGGATCCAGTCAAGTCAGGTTAAGGTTGGTATGGGTATATCTATAACAGCTCATTTATGCTTTTTCCTTCTGCAAAAAAACTTATTCTAGAGAACCCAGATCATCAGCACCTTGAAGTGCTCACACTTTTTCTGTCAGACCTACACTGCAAAATTAATTTGTCTAATTGTTATTTGTTCCTTGGCTTGACCCTGTGAAATCCAGTGCAGCCCTGGCCAGTGTCTGTCGATGCCCTGAACATTCCAAACGGGTTCAAAACCTTCAGAGTTTATGCTCACAACAGACAAGGGTGGTGAAAACTTCCACCTGTGAGGCAGTAAAGTTGAAAATACCTTGTTCATTCCTCACAGGAAGCCTGTGGCAAGAATGATAACTGAGTACAGATCTTCCAAGCTACAATTTGGAATTTTGAACAGGTCTTACTTCCTCCCTGAGCACTCACTGTGCGTTAGTGCTTTGGAGATGCCTTTTTTCAAGAGTAGACAAAGCAACTTGTTCATGGGCTGCTGATGCTTAAAACCACAGACATTTCTTTCTGATTCTATGGTCAGAATTTTCATCAAAATGCAAACCTCAGAGTAGCAAGGACATTGTAAGTGGTGCCATGGAAATATTCTCATTAAAAGCTCAGGGCTTGATGCCACATTATTCAGTTATGTACTTTTCTAAAATAAGAAAATTTAGAAACATCTGGGCAGACTTGCTTAGACCTTATAGCTCAGAGTATGTGGAAAAAAGCCATCTGTAAACCTTTTAACTGACTTTAAATGTTCATTTGACCATAATTATTTCAAAGTTTTGATAAAAAGTATATTTTAAGTTAGCAACAAATTAAAAGTTTAGGAAAGAAAACTCAGAGGCTATTTTATTGTCTTTACATCTCTCTTTAAAATCATATTAATTTTCCTTTCCAACACCATTTTATTGTATTAAAACATAACCATGCTAGAAAAATTTCTCATTATGTTGGCAAAAATGAATACAGGGTAGATAGTATACTAACACAATGACTGTAATCTGCTAATACAATAAGACCTCCCTATTATGTTTAAGCAAGAATCCAGTTCTGGATCTTTTTGACAGAGTTTGAAAATACCATTTCAAAAGGATAAAATGTAGCATATTTCTATGCTTAAGAAAAAGATTCTTATGTCCTCATTTACCGCTAAAAAAACCCAGATAATAATGCAAAATTTATGTTGGAGTAGATTTCATTTCTGCAGTAGGAAAATGTGTATATTTTGTGGAAATAAGCATGTACAGGATTATTTGTGATCAGCTAGACATGGCTTCAAAGCCTTTTCCAAGGAACTAGCGCAGGCCTTCAGTGTGTTCTACAGCTGGTCTGAAAATGAGAATTGCACTGTGAGAACCTGCCATGGGGACTTGGCACGTACACAGCCATCAGCTTTTCTGGTATCTGACACCTCTGACCACTTCTGTGACTGGTACTCATTGAAAGAGTCTCAAAAAGAACCCAAAATACATCTGACAAAGTACACTATAACAACTGGGACTCACATTAGTATCTGTAACTACCCAACAGCAGCTAAACAG
The DNA here is from genome assembly GCA_013397115.1 of Edolisoma coerulescens. Taxonomy (NCBI): domain Eukaryota; kingdom Metazoa; phylum Chordata; class Aves; order Passeriformes; family Campephagidae; genus Edolisoma; species Edolisoma coerulescens. The sequence continues at coordinate 1,781,771 of VWZW01003548.1, forward strand.
AGATAAAGAGAAAATTGCCTAGAACCTGACAAATCATAGAGATCCTGGAAGATTCAAATTAAACTTGATATTACATCTAATTGCAGTAGTCCTTCCTTCTAAAGTTCAAGTCGTCTTTAATAATAGCATCAGAAATATCTGAGCTGTAATTACTGTGTTGTGCCAGTTTGATGTTCCACAGGAATCTCAGAGGCATGACTCGTTTCATTCATGAGAGTCATTGTTTGGCAGGTCTCCAGGACAGGAATTCAAGTGAGAAAGGAAGTTAGATCAGTTGACCAAAAGGAAATAAATCAGATTATTTGAATATTTGCTCAATGGGGAACAAAAAATTGCCATCAGAAGAATTTGACACTGAATCAAGTGTTGGCCACAATAGCAGCCCTGACAAATTTGATGTAGGGACATCAGGGTTGGTCCCAGGGTTGCGCTGCCTTCTATTTTCTTCTGCAGATAAAAAGGCTTTACATATTATTTCAGCACAAAAACCCTACAGTAAGTTGCAAATTCTGATAAGTAGCCAACAATCTCTTTTGTAGTTTCATCAAGCACTGATTTTGTGAATACAAATGCTTCTGGACTGATGAAAGTCCAGCAGCAGCTCTTGCCACCATTTTTCCTACGGAAGAACCTGTGAGAAGTCAGAACTTTTTCATGGGAGGACTGGAGATTACCCAGAAAATGTGGCTTTTAAAATGAGAGATATAATTATTTTGCAATAATAAAATGAAATTAATGTGGATATTTGAGTACTTCCTTTGTGTGCACCACCAGTGCCATTCTTGCTACAAATTGGTCGTGGATACTAAATAAGGAGTGTGATGTTTGGGTACAAATTGTGTCATGAAATTAAATTTGCCTTCTGAAAATGTATGCCTACCAAACATACAAATCTACCGGTCATAAAGAAGTCACACACCTTTCAAGTTTTGAGTGTGTTCAAATTTGGTCACATTAAGAAAATATCATGCAGCCTAATGGTCTAACAACTGGCAATGAATATCCACTAGCAATACAGTTATTAATTACCAGTTATCTGTGTACCAAATACAACCAATTATTCAATGTAAATAAAATAACTCTCTTAAAAATTGATTTCCCAGATGAGAGGAAAATCTAGTTAGCAAGCTGAGTGTGAAATTTACATGTAGTTCATGAAAAAGTGATTACTTACGGAATTAATTGATTTTAGAAATGAATCTGAGGATGTAAAATTATGGCATAAAAAGGAAAACAATCTGAAGATCTGATTTATGTCCATGAGAAAGGCATTTATTTTTTGCTTCCATGCACAGCCAATCCCAGAAGCTGGGATCAACCAAGAAATCCCCACTCAAAGCCATATTCCCTATTATCCATCCTCATAACACTTCCCCTTTTCTCATTCCCCTCATGTTTGTCCACAACTGGGTTGTGTGGTGATTTTGGGCCAACAATTCCTTTCTCAAAAGTCTCATTATCCTATTGAGATACATTTTTCCACCTGTCAAACTGTCACTCAAAAGTACATCTTCTCACAAATTATTTCAAAGACGGGAAATCTCCTGTCCTTCAGACACATCTCAGTGCCAGTGGTATCAGCCTTATCCCTTCATCTCTTCATTGTGCCTCCCTTCCTGCTGCTCCTTGTATAAAGATGTTCTTGCTGAATCATATTCAGGCTGCTCCTAAATACCTGTGTCGTCTGCCTTACCTAGGAAAGCTGAAAGGATGACGTGTAACAGCCTTCCAGATAAACTTTGCTCTGCACAGACTTTGCATTTTTGCGGTTTTCTCTCTACCACATTAATCCAAGGCACTACTGGGAACTTTGGAAGGATTTTTCAATTCTTGAAGAGTATGACCCTTGTCATTCTGTCCCAGCATAAACATTTTGGTGTGGCTTAACTACAAGACTTACTGCTGGAAGAGATGCCATATTCCTCCATGGCAGCAAGGATTGCTGTACAACTTGGTGCTTGTCTTTCTTCTGAGAGAAGCTCAAGTCTGGTGAGGAGCAGCTGAGGGAGCTGGGGGTGTTTAGTCTGGAGAAAAGGAATTCGGGGGGACCTTGTCGCTCTCTACAACTCCTTGACAGGAGGTTGGAGCTAGACTGGTGTTGGGTTCTGCTCCCAGGGAAAAAGAGACATGATGAGAGCAAACGGCCTTATGTGGCATCAATTGAGATTTAGGTCGGACACTAGGAGTAATTTCTTCACTGAAAGGGGGATGAAACGTTGGAATGGGCTGTCCAGCCAGGAGGTGGAGTCACCGTCCCTGGAGGTCCGCAAGGAAAAACTGGATGCAGCACCAGTGTCATGGTCTGGTTGACACAGTGACGTTGGGCCATAGGTTAGACTCGGTGACCT
>VWZW01003548.1:1785824-1839198 GCA_013397115.1 Edolisoma coerulescens
GGAAGCTGCCCCTAGGGAGGCACGGGAGGCGTTTGCTGCGGTGTCGCCCCTAAACTGAAAGGAGCTATAAGCAAACGCATAGGGGCACAACTTTAAAGGACAAGGAGTGGAGAAAAAAAGAACCAGTAGTGTCAGCGTGTGTACTCAAGTCGTCTGCTTGTTTCTGAAATAGTAAGTACTGGAAGTTTTATAATGTGCTTGTCTAAAACATGTAGTGATATTTATGTAAGATAAGCTGCAATATTTCTGATGACGTGTTTTGCTGTTTCTCTCTTCTGCAGGTTGTTTTTATCTTGGGATGGGTAAGCTGGTGTCTTTGCAGTGACTTGAAGTGGTTTGGACTTGTTTAAATTGGAAGATGTGGAGTGGGCTGTTACCTCCAGGACTGAATGAAAGTGATGTTGATCTAAGTTCTGATGATGGAGATGAATCGCCTGATTCCTGTTCAAAGCAAGATGCAAAAGAAGATCCTGAAAGAGTTCAGGGCACTGGACAGGAAAGTAATGCCAGCAGTGAACCTATTGTGGTACCAGTGACAGATGAAGAAGGTGAATCTCAAACGTGCCCTCCTGGAGTTTCTGTAAATATCTGGAATGTATGTATCATTACAGGTCTCCAAATGAGCATAATGCAGCATGCTCAAAGTTGAATGGCTGATGTTTAGATTAAAATAACTCAATGTGGATAGTCAATATACAAATCTGAAATAAGATAAAATATGATCTGAGTGTATACATCTTAGATTGTTTCAAGCAAGGTGAACAGGGAATTTAGGACGGAAATCATTAGGTGGTAGTTTGGTGGTGATTGAAAGCACAGCAAGGAGTTGTCATAACTATGCAGTTGCATAAAAGTCGTGTTTTCAGTGGTTTTTGGGCTGTGAGCTGCTTGGCAAGCCCTTTCTGCATTAGAAAGGGGTTTACAGCTCAGTGTGTCAGCCACTGTGGGGGTGCTGCATACCTGGGAGGTGGAGGTTGCCCTGCTGCTTGCTGTAGGGGTTAATTGCAAGCATTTAGACTCAAGAGCTCCTTATAACCTCCTGATTTTGCATTTGGGTGTAAAGATTGGGGGAAAAAATAACCTTTGGAAAGCCATCTGTGTTTTAGGCTTTGGTTTCAAAATAAGAATTGGCACAAAATTGTTACTCTCATCCTTGCAGGTAGCCTGCTGTGCAAGGACCATGCTGTCGCTAATTTGTGAATTGCAAACTACCAGCTGGGCAATGACAATACATGGAATAGCTCAGGAGTGCAGAACCAGCAAAGTGTGTTCTGTGTCACATCCCATAAGAGAACTGTCAGGTCTGAACAGTCCTGGGATGTAGGGAGGGCAGAAAGTCAGAGAGAGGTAATGAAAGATTACCACCAATTCCACTTTAACACCATCAGAGTTGGATGGTCTCGATTTATAAATTGGGATGTAATAGATAACACAAGGCACTGTGGATAATTAAACATTTCTCTATGTAATTTCTTTAAAATGAGGGGAGAATTAAAAATACTGACTTGCTTTTTCATAATCTTGTAGAAATTTGTGGAGCTTCAGAAGAAACACCGTGAAATGAAAATGCAAGCAAAAGAGGAAAACAGATGCCGAAAAAGAAAGCGCCGCCGAAAAGGTGATTTTTTAAAATTAACAGAATTAATTTTTTTCAAATTGAATTAGTATCAATACGTGCTGTTTTGTGGGGTTGGTGTTTTTAATTTTTGGGGGTTTTTTTCATGTGTTGTTTTGTTTGGTTTGAGTGTTTTTTTAAATGAAGAATTGTTAGCTGTTATCTAGGGTTTTATTTTTCCATTTGTATACATCACTTGCAGGATTATAGTGAGGTTGTAGATTGCTGTATAGAATGCAAGTAACATATTGGTCCTCTTGTTAAAAAGGAGGCAGAACTGATTCAGTTAATACTGATTTATAATGATTAGGTGTGTTTCAGTAGTTCTTTAAAACTTGCCTATTCTAGTTAAAACTTCAGAGATATTGTAGGAGTTTCTTACAGCTGAGTGGTTTAAATCCACATGATCAGTGGGTACAAATCCCAGTGTGTTTCAAAGGAAATGTGACCAATTAGAGCTCTGTTAACTTCATTGGACGCTGTGGGGTATCACTGTGTAATGCTGGATTTTTCTTTCTTTTTTTTCCCCTCAGCAAAACAGAGAAAGACCGATGAAGTGGCTCAGAGGTATAACCAGGTCAATGGGATTACCTGAGGTCTGTTAGTAGCAGGCAAAACTTGTAATAAGCTTGACCACATTCATAGCCAAAGCCTAGCTTTGAGAACTGTGTAAAATATCTTTTAAATTTGTTCAGTGTCTCTGTTGGGCAGGCTGAATTTGTACCAGTGATTGCTTGATGGAGTGTTACTGCTTGATTTTAAAAATCAACACAAATATATTATTTAATATAACTTAAAATAGACTTCATGTTCTTTTTACTTACTGCATACAGCCTCCTGTTCAGCCTGCTCCTTCCCTTCTTTTTCCTCCTTGGCAGTGTTAGGTTTATGGCTGGATTTGATCTTAAAGGGCTTTTCCAATCTAAATGGTTCTATGATTCTATCAGCTTGCTTTCAAGATTGTGAAATTACACTTTCAAAGGGGAAGGAATAATTAATTTCACTTCAGGTAAAAACTGAATGGGTGAAAAGACCATGTCTGCCAAATGGAAGAGTTTATTTTAGCTTTGAAAAGGATATTACCAGTTGTGGAAAGGGAAGTGGTTATATTAATGACCTGTTTGTTTGTTTTTAGTAGTCAGCAGTTGGAAAATGAAGACAAATGGAAAGAACTTACACAATACTTTGGAATCAATGATAGATTTGAATCACCTGTGGACAGCAGAGCTCCACAAAAGGTGACTGTTAATACAAAGGCAGTGTCAGTTTGTGTTTGGCAGTAAAAGAACTTGTCCTTAACTGAGACGGGAATAAAACTGAGGCTGTTTGAGAGTGATGGGTCAAGTCCCTCTGAGGAATTTTGTGCACTTTTTAAATAAATGTCCTTGAATGGTTGCTGTGCTTTCTTTTAAGACAGTATCCAGGCTTGTTTCCTGTCTGGTTTTGTTTTCTCCTGTTGTGAGAGACAGAACACCTCATATGCATTGTTTGACTTTTCCTTTTCTTTTGTTTCATTGTGTTTTTTAACTTTAAAATATGTCACATAAATCCTTCAGCTGACACACAGTGGCTACAAGAATTAAAGGGGCAAACCTAGCATACATTTTGACTGGATTCATAACACATTCTGTTGATAAATATTACTGTGTAACTAGTCATGTCTGAAATAATTGGCACACATGATGGATAAGTTAAGAATCTCATTATATTGTGAGTTCCTGGTAATGCTGCTGTTTCTGTAGTTTTTCTTACAAAGTTCTCTGTAAGTTCTGTGACATGAAATGTTTAGTTAGCTTCCTTTATGATAGTTTTTGTATTTTTTATTTTCTTAAAGTAAGTTTCTACATGCAGGTCATCAGGATTTGTTTGCTTCTTACTTTTGGTGCCTATTTAATTGTCATTAAACTACTCAGGGTGGATCTGGAATGAGGCCCAAAGTGTTAAAATGCAGATGGCTTCCTTGTAATTTCAGGGATTTTATCACTAGTGGAAGATATGTCTCATTATTTTCAGAAAAGGCATTTTAACAGAATTTGCCATCGCTGAACTTCCAACTGTGTGGTTTTTTTAACCTACCACCTGAAATAATTCAAGTGCAGTGTTTGCAGATCACTGTTTCTCAAGAATTCCATTTGCTTTTCACTTTTATCTCTTAAAAAAGTGTATGTTATGAAACTATCAAATGTATTTTCTTTACCTTCACTAATATTTAAAATTGTAAATTTACAGTGAAACTGTAAATTGTCTTTTATTATGAGAGTGAGTTTTTTGTGAAATTCTGAAGTCAGTGCCTACTGCTGTACTACCCTTCTGTATTCTGTCAGAAGTTTCCAACTATATTTCCAGGAAATATTTACTTTCTGTTGTTACATTATTTGTAAGTGTTGCCATTAAACAAGTTACATTACGTTGATTGTAACCTCGGAAAGTAAGAAAACAACCTTTAAATCCTGAAGCTTTTTCATTGTTTTCCGTAGGGCTGCTAGAATTTTTAATTTATTAGCACAGTGGAGTGGCTTTGTGCCAGAACTCTGTTTTTTGGATAAAGATAAGATCTTAGAACTGTAACGATACAGTGGTAATTGCCATTCTTCATGTTACTTGACACATATATTTCACATTTTGTTTAGAAAGCTCCAGGGATGGAAGAGATAAGCCAGATCTTCAGATGAAATTTTATTGTGACAGGCATAAACTAGCCCGTGTAATTTTTTTAACCTATAGTATTATCCTGCACATAAGGTGGAACTAATGCAATGATTTGTGCTCAGGCGGCCTCTCAGTGAATTCTTAATTATACTGTCCATTACAATACACAGACAGAGTGATTTGTGGTACACAGAAATTACAGGTCTATGCAGTGTCTTAAAGAATTTTATGAAAGAAATATTTTTAGAAAGGGAGTACTCCCTTTAAATATGTTCTTTTTGTTCTAAAGGTATTTGCTTTGTTTTTTCCCTAGTCTGGCCTTGAACTGAGCATAGAGAAGTGTGTGGCTGAAGGTGACATTGCCAAGGCTGAGGAGCTGAGTGACAGATTAGCCACTCGTGAGGTAAGTGGGCTCTTAACAAAAACTCTGAGGGGTCATTTAGCTTTGCCCATCTGGACTGAAAGTGTCATGACTAAAACAGCACTGAAGATTGCTTGCAGCATCTTTCCTGTGCACTGAGCAGATTCCTGTCAGTGAGTGAAGGACTTTGCTGCTGCCCCAGCAATGCTTGGACAGCTGTAGCTGTGTTTAAGAATTGAAAATACAGCCATGAAATATCCCAAGTAACCTTGCAGTAGAGCCTTGCTGCTCACTCCTCAGCTCAGAGGAGTTGGTAACTGGTCATCTATACTGAGCTTTTGATTTTTCTCCGTCTGCAAGCCAAGAGGTCAGGAGTAGGACATTCCCTTCCTCTCAGTTCCCTGTGCCTCATATTTTTTTTTTTCATTACCTCACCCATAAGCTTGGGAGGTCTGAAGACAGGTAGAGATTTAGCAAGCCTAGAGCAAGTAAGGACATATGAACCCCGAGTTGTGTGCCTATGCTTTTTTCCTGTGTATCCATGTGGTCAGGAGTTGATGGCTGGAAGAATTCTGAAGAAGAGTGGGAATAGATGGTTGTCAAATACACTGCTGTAGCCTTAGAATTGTGTTGGATATTTTTTTTCACCTTGTCATAATGTTTAGTGTATAAATACATAGCTAAAAACAAATCCAGGGAAACACCATTTTTTCAAGGTGTTGTCCTGTTAGTTGATGTAGCTGGGTAATTTCATGAAAGCTGTGCTCTCTTTGCCACAAAATGGGACCTTTTAAATCTGGATGGACTGCTTAGTGAATTCTTAAACTGGTGAGGAATCTATCGGATAGCTCTGGTAATTTCATTTAAGAAATTGTTAAATTGGTGCACATATGGTAGGTGGTAGCAGCTGAAGTAGCTAAAGTCCGTGAAGGCTGTTTTGCTCACTGCTAGTTGTGCATAGGGGAGAAAATGCAGAGGAAAAAATAAGGATAAAAAGATAGTTGAATAGTTTTGAAGCCAGGTAAGAAAAAAAAAAAAAAGTACTATTTCAGTGAGTGGAGAATCGATCATTTTTAAGTCATCTGAGTTGTATGATTTAAACTATAAATCTTCTAGATTCATACTAAAAAATAATTACATAATTTTTGCTTTCATTCCTTTGTCTTGCATATTCTTCCATCTTCCCAGAGGTAATGGGAATTTTCTGTCCACTGTATATGCTTGCAAAATTCAAAGGTATTAGAAAAGGATTAGGAAAGCAAAGACGAATTTTGACTGCTTCTCATTCTCATACAAATATTTTAAATGTTTCTTAAATACAGTGTTTTAAACTAAGCTTTTATGTAAAATTGCAGATTTAAATCTTTTTAATGCAGTGTATTACAATATTGTGATGGCTTTAAAAACAGGTGGCTTTTGAAGTGGGAAATACAGTTCTTAAGGTTCTCTGAGGTTAGGTAAAAGTAACTGTTCCTCAGTGAGTGTTCTTACAAAATCATTAAACTCCTCCATTTAGTCACTCAGGGCAGTTTCTAATGACTAGACTCTTATCTGCCTTGTCACCAGTGATCACAAAACTTCAGTCTGCAGAGATAACAGCTATTGACAGTGGTAGAAATGTGTCCTGATGTTCCCTTTAAGTCTGACCAGCTTCTGACTGTTTTATTACCTTTCATGTGTACAACATGAAAAACACTTGCTGTTCTCCTTCACAAATGTCATTATCCCATCTCCTCTAAAGTGGCTGGAGTATTATAATCAATAAAACATACTGAGGTTCTAGTGCAAATTGTTTGACTATAAAAACAAATTAATGTAAGAAGTTTTAAGGTTTTGTAATATTTATGATAAACTGTTATCTGATTTTGGTAGCCATGGGATTATACAACATCTAGCATATCCCAGGTGCTACAGCAGTGTATTATTATTTGTGGAACATTAGCTCCAAATTGTTGACTTTCAAATATTAGCATGTTGTAATTCTGAAAACAAAATGCTTGAAACATTATTAGTATTCACAGCCTTGACTTGGTTTTGGTTAAGTGGGTTTATCTGAACAAATAGTATGTTGAAAGAAGGACAACTCAAATGACTGGCTTGGTCTCTCATGAGGAGTTCTGTCGAGGCAGAATCCTTGTGAATTCACTGGGGTTCTCTGCTCGTGTAAAGATGTGCTCCACTGCTCACTGCAAGGTTCATTTTTCTTTGTGATTTTCAGAAGCTCTTTTTTTTTTTTAATGGATGTTTTAAAATACTTTTTTTCTTAAGGAAATTGTTCTAACAGTGACTGTTTCAGTGAAGAGCTATAAAAAGAGGATTTGATTATGGAAGAGGTTGATTGAACAATCATTGTTTTGTATACAAGTACACTTAATAAAATACTGCTTTCATGTTGTATAGTATTGATTCAATTGCTACTTTTCTTCTCTTAGCAATTTACAGAAATGTCCATTTTAAAATACAATACCTCTGAGAAGTGAGTTAATTTTTAAATTACGTGGCTATTTGTATCCCTCTAACTTCCAAAGGCAACCCAACTCTGTGAGCAAGTCAGGCATGGAACTATACTGTGGCTGTATTGAAGTACCACTTCTGAGGTCTGGAGTAATAAGTGGAAGAATTATTGTTCTTTTATCTCAACTTCATCTCTTTATGTCTAGTTTTCATTTTTCTTGAGCGGTGTTACAGGGCTGGGGACAGAGAGTGTGTGAGAAACAGCTGTCTTCTGTTTGGGGTGCAGCCCCCCTTGCAGCCATGTGAGAAATGTTCACTTGGGTAGGTGTTCTTTTTGAAATCAGGTGTATGGGGTTTTAATCGGCACCATTTTCTTTTGCAAGAAGCAGTGACTGGAACCTGCTGATAAAGCTTTTGCTTTGAGGCACAGATCCCAGAGTTCTTAAAGCCGTTTCCTGCCTTAATAAGTGAAACTAATTTTTGATGTATAACATTTATAAGCCTGTGAAACTGATAGGGCAGCTTCAGTATTTAGAAAAACGAAGCCAAAAATAAACAGATGATGAGTATAGACAGTAAAAACATGTCCTAAAAAGCAAAGGAATGTCAAAATGATGCTGTCAATATGCTGTCGTTATGACACAGTGAGAAAAGGTTTTTTAAAATCAGATTCATTTAAAATCAGTGATGACTTAGGCAATATGCATAATCTAGCAGCTGTCAGTGCATCATGGAATTTTACATTCTAAAAACCTAAATGATGCTGCTTTAAGGTTTCGGGTCTTCAGGTTTGCAAGTGGTACTTGTTGCAGGTTCTTTAAGGAAAATGTTATTGCACTGCAGTAAATGAGGCTTTGGGCAATATATTACTTGTTGTTTTCTTTCCTTTGGCAAATTCACACAAATGCTGATTTTAAAACAAAACTTCTCAGTCCAGGAGTATTCCAGGTTTTGGAGTGAGAGCTAGAACTTGGATACCTCCTGCATGAGGCTGTGTTTAGTAGTGATTGCATGGTGGATTCATACGTAGCTTTTGAGACTGGCTGGTGTGTTCCCCTTTTTTATTTGTAGTTGCATTTCTGTTATAAAAATGAACTGTTTGTAGATAATGCTGCTGAATATTCTGTCTAATCTCTGGGCAAACCTCACTACAGACTGTTACCCCTTGTCTCCTGTTGTCAGTTCTCAGGGTAGCAGATCTTTACCTATGGCCATCCCCACAGCTTGTTCTCGTGGGGTGTTCTGCTTCACTATTCTGGTGATCCTGAAATTCTTGATTTCCTTATTTTATACACAAGTTAAGTTTTTCCTGAAAAAAATATGGGCATCTCTGCATTATGTTGTAGAGAATAATTTAGGCCTTCATTAACTCTGTTCCTTTGGCTTCTGGCTGGATCACCTCACACTGTGATGCAGTTACAGTGTCCAAGATCAGCACTGCTTTGATAAATATCTTAAGCAACAACATAATGCAGGTGGGTCATACTCCTAAAGTTAGGTCACTGTAGATCTTCAAGCACAGACTCCTGAATTATGTCTTTAATACCTACAGTACAGTACTATTAGTATTAAATAACTAAGCAATTCATTGCAGTGTGCATGGTACAATGTGCACAGTTAGGGTTTATTATTGTAATCCAGTCGCTGTCTTTGTTATCACATTCCAGGGCTTCCAGCATTGGCAGAGTTCTTCGTGTTTTATAGCTGTGCTTCTCAGATGCAGACTGGCATACCTAAAGCTATTGTTTGAACTTTGCATTTAAGGATGACTTGTTTAACTTGAGAGATGCCAATAGAAATGTAAATGTTAATGTTAATGTAGGAGTTACCCAAAAAACTCTGAGCCTTTTAGAATGAAAGCTATTAAGAGAATAAAGTTTGTGTGAACACTTATCTGGGCTGAAATTACATGAGCTTTTGGTGATGCCTGAGGGTAGGATAGCTGAGATCTAATAGTAGCAGGTACTTGGATATGGAGCTGGGAACAGATACTTGGAATTCTGTCAACTTTTTAATGCTTTGTAAAAATCTTTCTGGAATACTATCTTGAGATGTAATTAAATTGTTCCTACTGTGTTAGTGGGAATCCACCTGGATTTTTTTAAAGAATAAATGTTGATAAATTAGAACACTGTGACTGTGCATAGCTGGATGTGTATATCCCTTTGAGTAAGGATGGTATGTGCAGATATCTGGTAATTTCACTCTGCTATAAATCAGTTTCAATTTGGAGTAATACTTGTAAAAATGATTTTCATACGTAAACCAAAAAATCTTAAAAGATTCCCTGCCACCACGCCTTAAATATATTTTCCAAGGTTTCTTCCCCCTAGAGAAGGAGGGTTTTTTTCATAGTGCTTTTGTGCTCAAATCATGATTTGGTGTCTCAAAAAGCAGAATGCAGATTTCTTATGGCTCTAATATTGTGAGGACTGTAATCTGACTAAAGCTCCAACTTTGCACTTGGTGGTGTTTTTTGTGTGAACTGCCTGGTAGGTAGGTGCCACATTGTCTAAGAGCACATTAGCCTGAGGACTGTAACTTGAACACGATAAAATAATCTTGACCATATTAAACTTACCTGTCAAAAGTAACTTTTAAAATATTTTGTAATTTAGTGAGCTAAATTGCTGTAGCACTTGTCAATCTCTAAATAGCACAGACATTTTGACAGCACTTCCTAAGTGCTTGGCTTAGTGGCTTCTGGTATTTTGGGGAAAGACTTAAAAAGCTGCAGTTTATAGGGACACTGGTATTTAATCAAACTTAAATGAAAGATCTCCATCGTAATTGATGAGATTAATTGGCTATTCACTGGAATATCATCCTCATGTTACAGCAAGATCAGTCCTGCTGTTGTCTTCAAAATTTGATGCGTCACTTTTGACCATTTTCTCATGATCAAATCAGTATCTCCTGTCTGCAAGTAACCTCTAGTCATATAAATTAGAAAGGGAAGTACACAGGGCAGTTTGTGGGTCATAACTACTGAGAACCGTTCTGGAAACTGGTTTCCATGTGAGAATCTGGGTAGGATGTGATTGATTGTGATGACATTGGTGTCAGATATGGACAGGAGTTAGTACTTGATGCTATTCTGGTGGTAAAATTTCTAAGTTCTGTGCAATGTTCACAATTTCTCACAGTGTTTTTAGGTACCTGAAGTGATGCAATTTTATGTGGAGTATAACCAAGCACAGATTGACTTGGAACTCTTGTTGTTGAAGAACTGCCCCCCCAAAACAAAAAAAAAGGAGGTTTTTTTATCTGTGAAGGATTTCCTTTCTTACCTTACTGAAGGTGCTTCCAAATATTCCTCTTCATTGAGGTAGTTTTCTTTTAACCTTTGGAACATGGCAGGGTTATCACCTAGAATTACAATCTTATGCTCCCTTAATTATGTATATCTTTTCCTTAACAAACCTTAAAAAAAGATTTCAGATGTTACAAGTCTAATTAAAGAGACAGACAAAGCACAGTTTATACTGTAGATTTTTTCTGCAGTTCAATTAATCAGCATGTTTTCTCTTTTAATTAAAACCATTTTAGTAAATTAAAGCCCACAGCAAAACACATATATAATTTGTTTGTAATTAGCTCTTAATTGGTGGTAGTTGAAGCTTAGCACCCTTGGTTTCTTTCTTCATGATTGCCATTTTATTAGCAGCCAGTCATTAATTAATCTTTTTTTCTAATTAGCTTATAAAACTGTTGATGGCACATTATTGTAAATGTGATTTTAAGTTCAAAGCTTGTTAATAAGCTTTCTTACTTAGAAGAACAGAGATAAAGAAATTGCTGAAAACAGTACTACAGTTCTTTTTTTAAAACTGCCTTTGTTATAAGGGGGCTCTGTAAAGCATCTAACAGCTTATGGTTAATTTTTTAATGCTGTGTTTTCTCATGAATGGAAGAAGTTACTTGCATTTAAATGTTTAAGTCTAGCAAAGAGCTTAATATTAGAACAATTTTCTGTCCTTGCTCCATTACTGTGTCATCCAAATATAATATGATGTTGTAATACACAGCATAAAAATACAACAAAGGTATTACAAAGTATTTTACAGGGGAAGTTGAGCACATCATTGAAAGGGGACAATTTTCACTGCAAAATCCACTCGGTATTCTTGTTTGCTTTATATATTTTATATACGTCAGCAATGGATAACATTCCATAACATAAAAGGAGAAAATCATTGCTAGAGGCAAGCCTGAAATAACTAGATTCACATTTGATGAGAAACTGTAACACTATATTAAAAGGCTGTTTGGCTTCTCTGCTATGATCATAGGATATTTCAGGACCTGTTTGAATATAGATGTTTTGTTGGAGCTTTTGTAGGTTGAACATTTTGTATTTCATACCTCAATATTTCTGGAGCAGTTCTTGGTTCCGTTGTCTCAGGACTTGTATCACTCAGCATTTACATTTTACAGTCCTATCTTAAAGACAAGTCTTTGCTTTGTGATATTTAATGTTAAATGTCCTGATTTGCAAGGAAGTTTTCTGGAAGTTACAGTAGATTCTGTTGCAACTTAATAAAAATGTTTACTCTTCTGCCTGAACTTTACATTCTATTTCAACTTCAGCCATTTCTTTGCTTGTTTTAAAAGTGTTTTATGATGCTGTGCAAGAAACACTAGAAAGGGATAGCTGACAAGGAAAAAATTAAAAATTGGATAAAAAGTAAATGAATAATGTCATATTACTAAAAAGATGAGAGGCTAATTTGTGCCGACTTTTTGCTAATTTTGTTCAAGCCTCAAAATGAGGAGCTGTCACCCGTTCTGTGTAGCACTGATGACAGTGCCAATGATCCATGAAATAAGCTGCCGCTGGCTTTGTTCTGATAAGAATGAACAAATCTGCACAATGTACGGCTCCCAGAATCTCATTTTCATACTTGCATGCAGGCTAAAAGAAATAAGCTGTTTGCAGGCTTGATTAATCAGACATTTGAGGGTTTTTTGTCTCTTTGATCTCTTTCGTCTCCTAGGTAACTTGCTTGACATTAATGTTGAGCTTGAGTAAAGACAATCAGGAATTGTAGACCAAACTGATATAAAAATTAAAGACCTTAACACTTTAAGTACTCCAGTAATGGTTCCGCTTTAGTTCAGAAAACATCTGTTTTCATTTAATTAAAGAACAAAAGAGAATGGCATAAATATTTTTCATAGAGACCTGTTATTCCATAAAAAGTTAAAGTATGATAATTGGTATTTTTAAATAAATGCCTTGAAAGTGTTCGAAAAGAAGCAAAGCTTCAGATATTTGTTACAAGGTAACAGTTTCAGATGAGTAGGAAATTTTCATTTACGCTACATTAAACATCTAGAGTAAGATATTTGACATGTTTATTGGTCAACTTCAAAATGGAGAGGTCTTTGCCCTGTCAAAACTAAGTTGTTTTTTAAGTTTGTCTCAAAATACACGTATATATACTGTTACAAGGATGAACCATTATATCAGCTTTACTACCCAGTATGATTTACACACTTTAAACCTGTAAAATTGAAAGGAATTTAAAAAAAAAAATGTCGCAGTGCGTTTGCTTGAGGTTATGCAGACGCTTTTACAAATCTTCCAAGTGGCTGTAAAGATGAATGCCTCAAGGGTCTAGCCAGGGCCCTGCTTTTCCAACCAGCTAAAGCCCTTATCTTAAATCCAAGCAAAGTACCATTAATCTTTTTGAAAGACCTTTTATGGCTTTTAATATATCCCAAATTAGAACATTTTACACCCTTGGTTCCTGAAATATGGTGATAAAAAGCCTTTAGAGCTTAATTTTCCTTACTGCGTGCTCTGACCAATTTGCAGTTCTTTGTGATAATGTTTAGACACCTTAATTAAAATGCAGCAAAATATTGGATGTTCTATATGGAAAATGCTGATACTTTGACTACACAAGAAATTGTTGTATATATTTTTATTCATGCTTTCTTACTTCTTTCAAGATTGTATTTTATTGAGTTATCTGATGACCTGAAATGTTAGTGTGGTTTTTTTTTTTTTTTTTTAATGTAAAATCCATTGACCAGGCTTTTATGGATTTCTTCTTGGGGGGAGCAGGGAGTGAAGATGTGTGTCTGGGTTTTGGTGGGAGTAGAAGACATTTAATCTGACTAAAATGTTTGTGTGTGTTTATATGCAATATTTGTTTTCATGTCTTGAAAATTTGACTCTACATAGCCTAGAAATTATAACAAGGCTGCAAAATGTTTCTGCCTTTACTTCCACATACACTGCAGAGGATCTTATCCTATTTTTTTCTGTACTTTTCCAAGATGGAAGAACTCATTCTGTCTTCCAAGAAATGCAGATAAAAAGCTTTTTCTGCAACACTTGTTTAGAGCTTGCTTGTGTATATTTTTATGTGTATAAGTGCTCAGTAGGCCACTAGAATACATTTTAAGGAAATGCTGTTATTCATCACACAGTAAAAGTTAATTTTCAAGTGTGGTAGGAGGTAAAATACCTCTGATAAAGGCATGGTTCTGCTGAATGACTTCAGCCATCAGATTGCTCTATTGTTTAAGCTAATAATTACTCCTGTTTCAATTTAAAAGTAAACATTTTTTGAATACTTTAGGTGAGTTTTCTTAAGCATTTTTGTACTGTGAGTATATTAAGATTAATAGCTGCCCTTCAATATTAAGTGACACTGCAAATAAAAGAATGTTATGTTTTAGTCTTTGACCTGAAATTTAGCAGTTCAGATGTTGGCATTGAATTAATGATAATAAAAAACGTTAATGCTCAGGGGAAAATTACGTAGATAATATGAAAGTTTTGAGGTAGCTGGTCACATTATTTTGTGCATCAAGATAATTCCAAAGGTACCTATTTATGACTTTATAACACATGCAAATAGTGGATGAGAAACTTGTTCAGCATTGGGTTTTTTTTTATTTTTAAATATTATGCTTACGAAAGTATCTATTTTCCTTTTGAACTATTATGCTCAGCTCCTAACTGCTTGTGTTGCCAGCGTTTAGAGCCTCAAACAAAGCACAAACTGCTGTTGTGCTTGCTGCCTTTCCTTAAAGGCTGCTGCAGAAAGGCTGCTTGCTTCTTTCTTGAAGCCTGAGAGGACCATGAGGTGGAATAGCTTGTAGTGATGCTGGTTTGGGTTTTGTTTTTGTTTTTTTTTTTGCTTTGTTAACAAAATGGTCACCCACCTATTGTGTGTTTGATGGGATAGTTGTGGAAAATGTGTCAGTGCATCTACACCTGAACATGTGTTCTTGAGTTCTCTCTCATCTTACCTGGATAAAGCATTTCTCTGGATTACTCTGAATAAAGAGTAAATATTTGTCTGCCTAGATGCTGCAGATTGTTCAAGTATATTGCCATTAATAGTGGAACTTCAGCCAAGGTGTTAAAGAGTATTCTTTCCCTTGGGTCTCCCTTACTTTGATACTCCCATGACATTTTGGGGAAATTTAGAATATCCAGTCAGAAACATGTTTGCTAATTTCAGTAGGTTTGGCTGTGGATTGAAAGAAAACCTGTTTGTCCACATCAGTTTGTAGCAATTTGGGGTAAATGAATTGTGTGCTTGTCTTGGAGAATAGCAGTAACGTTTGAGAACAGATTCCTTCATAACTCATAATGTCAAGTCAAGACAGCAACCTCAAAATGTAGCTACAACCAACAAGTTACGAATGCTGGTTAAGGGAAATAAACTGGTCATAGTTCAAAGGATCTTCAATTTTTTTTACTTTACTCTTCCCTGCCTTTCCCCCCTGCCCTTGACGTTCACTAAAGTGAACTTAATTCTCACAGTTTGCATAGGTTTATGGAAGTGGTATTCACCTGCAGGAAAAGCTGGCATATTATCACCCTTACAATCTAAAAGCTTGTAATGTGGAGATGGACACTAAGGACACTGCATCATTTATTTTTGGACAGACTGATTAAAACATGTCTAGTGGTTCTACTGAAAAATGTGTAGTGGTAGCAGCTCTTCCTGTATAAAAGTGTCTTTTTGGGTGTTTTTGATACTGGTAAGACCCGATTCTATTTTGTTAGCATAGCTGAGGTCACAGACTGGTCCTTATAATGGAGACTGTGTATGTGTATATGCCTGTCTATGTAAAACAAACAAACAAAAGGATCCCGTGAGCTGTTGCCCTTTGCTTTTATTTTTGAAAATGAAGGATTTGGTGAAAAGGATTGCTTGCCCCAGGATCCTACAGCCTTTGTATTTCCCTCAAGAGACATTCTTGTTTGTCCAGACTAATAGTGCATCATCAGCCTAATATTTGAAAGATATTTTAGTATCTATTGACTTTTGAGAAACAATATCAGACCAAGTGATTTGTGAGGCTTAAATTTCATATGAGCCATTTGCATCTAATCAGTTTTCCTTTGTTCCTTTTCATGTCTTAGCTTGGTGTGAAAATTGCCAAAGCTGCCGCTTGCCGCAACTTTGTAAAAGCCAAGCAAGAAGCAGAGGCTGCCCAAGAAGCTCAAAAGAAAAAGAAGCTTGCTTGGGGGTAAGTCATTTGAGTATGGAATTAAACATTTGTGGTTTCATTGGCACTAAGTGTGTACAGTACAATCTCAGTTAAATGTTTTCTTAGTTGAAATAGGCTTGTGCTAATCTTATTTGTTTAGTTTAACCTTGTTGGGTTTTGGTGGGCTTTTTTAGGAGTGTATCAGACTTAAGTACAGAGGCTTTATCAGAAATAAAGTGGTGGTTGTATGGCTATATTTGTCTTCATGTCTTCATTACAGGATTAAAAATAAGTTTTTATTTTTGTTGTTGTTACGAATAACATGGTTAAATACCTGAAACATTTGCACTCATGATTCCTCATGTGCGTTTTGTGCTCTGTTTCAGATTTGAAGCCAAGAAAAGATGGGAAACAAAAAGCAACATGGGATACATGTAATCCATCCTGTTTTCCTCAGGAGTCACATACCTGTTGTTACTTGAAGAATTTTTGTGGGCAACTTATTAAATGTAAACATAAAATCCCCCAAAACAAAACACAGCACTTCAAATGCCTTGTATTTATTTTAATGCTGTTAAACTGCACTATCTTGTTTTGGCACTCTATTGTAAATAATATAGCAAAAATGCTATCTGAACATCAATACTGTGTTAAATATAGCATTTTTCTCCTAGATATGAAAGCTAAAGATAATGCATTTTGGAATGCATTTGGAGTCTGGTAGAGAACTCTCTGAAGTTGAAATAAAGTCCTTGGTCCGAATGTGTTTTGTGCTGTACTGCAATTACAGTGCGTGGGTATAAGGGGAGGGGTGTGTTTGTTGCTGGGACTTCACAGACTTAATGCAGTAAGTGCTTCTTTTCTGCTTGAAACTTGGGGGAAGACACTAAAGAAAGGAGAGCAAAACCATCCTATCTCTTTTAAACCAATGGCATTTATGGCCTTAGTAAACATAAACACAAAAAAATTGTCTGAAAAAGTCCATCCTCCCTCTCCTGGAAGGATCTGGTACTATTGGTCATATTGTGGTGCCACGTTCTTTAGAATATTTCAGATTCCCATTTTTCTTTCCTTCCCAAGAACACGGGTTTTAAGCATCCCAGATAAAAATATATAAATACATATATTGGAAAAATATCTGAACTGTTATGCTGAACACTTAACTGCACCCAAGATACAAATGCAGATTTTACTTCAAGTCAAAGTGTTTTACAGATCAATTAGGATTTGAATGTTTATGTTATAAGATTATAACAGGAATTGACGATAATGTTTCTTCAAAATTGTTCTCAGTGAAAAGTAAGTACACATTCAAAACTAATAACTTTTCTCCCTGAAGCTCTTGCATATATGTTTAGTCACCACAATGCCTGAATTGAATTGGTAATGTAAATGTCAGTTATTGTTAACCAAGATTAATATGTTTCAGGCCAAGG
This sequence comes from Edolisoma coerulescens, assembly GCA_013397115.1. NCBI lineage: Eukaryota > Metazoa > Chordata > Aves > Passeriformes > Campephagidae > Edolisoma > Edolisoma coerulescens. The sequence goes on from VWZW01003548.1 coordinate 1,802,803, forward strand.
GTATGGTATTAGTGTAATGGTGATTTACTGTGTAAGTACTTGGGGCTAAAACAACTTGCCAACAAATAGCAATTTGAAGTTTTACGGCAGCAGTTCGAAGAGTTCAGGTTTGCAGTCCAAGATGGAATAGTGCATTTTTGTTCATTAGCCCTCGGGATATTTGATTTTTTTTTTAACATCATATTTCTTTCACACAGATGAGAGTTTGCAGTATGGTAATCTGCAGTTAGCTGTAATTAGTTATGATGACAGAGTTGAATACAATTGCCAGGATTGTAAATTGGGGGCTAAACAGGTTTCTGCAGTATAACATCATAAATCTCACACTGTGGTTTACAAACTACATTGCTTTGCAAACTTCTGTGTGGAAGGAAGCAAGTGCTATCTCTAGTGAAGTGAGTGTAAAGTTAAATTGCATTTTTGCATATGTAAACACACAGGTTACACCATGACCCTTCATCAGGATCTTCCTCAGTTCCAAATGTTCCTGTCCAAAAGTTACAGGCACTCTTGCCGTAATTTCGTGTATTTTTTAAGCAGCTGGAAGATGAGTGTTAGATACAGTTGACCTTTGTTATATACTGAAAAGTAGAACGATGCTGGTAATTAATGCCAAACACACCAGCAGCATTCCATTAAACTTTTTAAAGTATCATTTATTAAATATGCCTTTTTTTTTTTGCAGTAATTGCTCTTAAGAGTAACAGTATTTGTCACATCAAGATCTTGATCTAATTGCAAGGATCGGTGTTCTTTGATATGAAAATGTGCTTTAACAGAAACCCAGGCCCTCAAAAAACAGCTATTGCCCAGCTACCTGTAATATTTTACATTTAATCAACTAGTTTTATGTTAGGCCATTAATAATGGAACTGTTTAGGAAGTATGCAGAATATTTGCATTGGGTTACTTTGATGAATTTAAAAATGGTCACATTTCAAGCCTTTTTATCTACCTAAAGTATTTGTTTAAAATATTAGTTATTTCTGGAATTATACTATGTTCAAAAATCTCTAACAGGGAAAATACAAAAGCCTAATACAGCTTTATAGAGTTCATATAAATACATAAGAAATAAATGAATGCAGAACTGTACCTTTAATAATCATCTTCCTAAATTGCTGATCTGTTTTTAAATGTCTTACATTCCTGACACTTTTCTTTTAGTAGTTTTGCTCTGTGATGTAAATTTTGGCCAAACAAGTAAAAGTGCATTCTGAGACTTGACTCTTTCTGTTTAACAGTGTTAAACCAATGCAAATGCTTGTTTTAGTTAACTGAAAGCTTTTTTAATCAGCTTAAATATATAATCTCTTACAGCGAACTAAATTTGAGATGTAATAATAATTCTTTTAGCAGATGAAAAGTTTGCAATATCTCCTTGTTTGACTGAAATTACCGATCTAGAGGAATGTACTTGAATTATAAATTTCAGTACAAATCTGTTGTGAAGCCAAATATTTATTAGAAGTTCATTTGATGCTATCTTGAGTTGGGCAACAGTTTAAAGGCAGCCTTGCCTAAGTGCTTCCTCCCCCTCAGAAGTCTTGAAAAACATAAATGCATGCACTGGTTTTGCCCCAGTTTTTTTCTCCACCACAATTTCATATTTCATCCAACATCAGTCATGGAACTCTCTTGGATATCCTGAGTAGCCTTAAGTCTTTTGAGGAAAAATTGTGTAGCTTCCCACGTGTGGTTCTTTGGAGTAAACAAAAAAAATACCTGGCAAGGGGAATGTGCTCTCCCAGTTCCTGATGTTGTTTGAGCAAGGCTGTCTCTGGCACATCCTGGACTGCTCCAGCCTCTCTCTGTTGTGGGCCAGGCTTGGTCAGTCCGGCCTCTGAGCTGGGTTTGTCACTCAGGTGCTGTCCAGGGTGAGGGGTTTGCTTTGGGGTTTTCAGCAGGCCTGGCTGATGTCAAGTTGGGGGCTCTGCAGTGTCACTGAGCAGTGTCGATGCTCTTTGTGCACTTCTCACTCGGGTGCCACGTTTTCTTTTCTGCTCCCATCTCATGTTCTTGCAATTCTATTGTGTTTTAAGGCCTACACAAGAAATTCTGTTATCAGCTCCTGTGATAAAATACCACAAAACCCAGTTTGAAGTTTGACAACAGCATACTAATACAATTACTTGTATTTCTTAATACCACATTCCTGAGCTCCTTAACTGAAGAGTGGCTGCAGGGACAGTTTGACAGATAAAAACATATATATAGTTGTTAGAGTTTTAATAGTTTTTTGCCTGCAACCATAATCTGTATCATTATTTTTTTAGTTTAATTCTGTTGGACAAGTTTCAAAGATAAATGTGGTGTGTAATAAGTCTTTGCAGCCTCTAATTTGTGAAGGAGTGTCTGTCCAGTTAATACTTGCTCATTGAAGCAAGGGGTTTTGAAATAGCTGAAGTACGAACTGTAATTACTGATGTCTGTTTCCTATTCACCTATGGCTTCTGGCATTTGATCAAAAACTGTAATGTATTGCTTAATCTCAAAGCATTCCCCACTTTCAAAAATATTTACCTCATGAGAATTGCACAGCACTAAATGACCTTAGCAAAACCAGAGTAGATTTTTATTTGGCATTCATCATATGTAGCTAATCCACCAACAAGTATTTTTCCTGTTACTTTTGAATGTTGGTAATTTAGATATGGATGTGTTTATAGTGTACCTTTAGTGCAAGCTCAAAGCATCTTAAAAAGTATGAAATATATTAATAATAGGGTGGGATTTTTACTTCACAAATGGGGTGGCTAAAAAGAGTAGTACAAAGGTCGAGCAATTTATGTGAGGGCAAACTCCTGGCTGGCAGCAAAGTGGCGAGTGGAAGGAATCTCCTGGTTTGCTGTTTGTCAAAGCTGAGAATAACAGAGAGAAATCAGTCTTGAACAATTTTGAGGCAGGTACCTAAACCTCTTTGAAAGGCATTGGGAATTGGGCACCTCATTACCATCTGTCCCCCCGAGAGAGTGAAAGAACTGGGATATTGGATGCAGATGTTCCAAGCATCACAAGAGTAAGTAAAAGCCCGAATTTCATTTGAGAAAAGTTGTCATCTTTCTTGGTGAAAAATGCCTGCACTGCTTTGATCTGCCTCCAGCTGTGTTTATTTTACCATCAAATCTTGTCTTCCCACTTTCTGGGATGGTAACAAGAGTTGAGAGGTTTTTATTACTTTACTTGGACCTGGAATAAAACATTTTGTCCTCAAAAAGCATAGGAGTTAAAAAGATACTAAGAAATGCAAACAGCCAGTCTCATAAAAGGATTCTACAGTTTTTATATGTGATTGTGCTTGTCATGCTCATTCTTTGATACTGAATCACCATCCTGACTTAAATAGTATGTTGATTTCTCTTGGAGTTTCCCAGGTGTGCTGGCTGCTTGACTCACAGATGGAAGTGACTTCAGGCTGGCATGAAGTGACCACAGATTGAAATGAGCATTTATATTTCTGTGTTACATGTCCTAATGAATCAGCTTTTGGCAGCTTTTGCTGTAACTGAGTAAAATAGATATAAAGGATAGATACGGAAATATACTTACCCAAATGAGAACTGACTGCTTTCTGGTAGCCAAAGAGGGAGTTTAGTTCATCCTTTCTTCACAGCCTATCTGAAATGAACAATACATTCATGTAGCCCAGATAGCAAATTCAGGTATCAAGCGAAGTGTAATGCTGCCTGTGGACTCTCTTAGCTAGATAGTGCTTATGGTATTTTAAGGATTTCTCTGTGGAGAAGGGGTTGCTGACCTTGTCAGATCTTTAATGCTGAAATGCCAGTTGGCCTCTACTGGCAGAGATCATTCATTCCAAACTAGTAGTGCCCTGAATTTACCGCTACTGCTCTAAGAGAGAAAGAAAAATAATCTGCATCTTCTCTGATAACTCTGATTCTGTCCAATCATCTGCAATGATTGTGATCAAATCTGTGATGAAAAATCATCACATTCTTTTGTGAATTGAAAAGACTCCCAGCATAACCAAGGATCACTGAGATTGTTTTAACATTGATTCCTCTTCTGTGGAGTTTATAAAAACACCTTTTCCGCAATTATATTTGAAGTGTGTCACCAGCTCCTCGAACTACCCTCTGTAATAGCACAGGATTCTAAGGAAGCCCTAAATAAAACTAGGTGTAATGTGCTGGTATAAAGTGTAAACATGCAAAGAACATCAGAAAGTTGACGTATCGCATGATTCAGCTTCTAATTACCATCAAACAATGTAGGATGGAGCTTTTATTTTTTGCAAGTTAATGAAGAGAATGTTGAGAGCAGCCTGCTAGCAAGAGCTGTCCTCTGTGTTATCTGGTGGAGGAGTGCACAAGCTGCAGAGGGGGAGAGTCAGCCAAACGGGCATTTCCAATTTGAATACTTTCTTCTTAGAAATACGTTTATAAAATGTCCTCTACTCTCAGCACAGCCCTGCCAAGGGCCTTTCCTGCAGAAATACAGACATCACAGAATGCCCTTTGTTGAGAATTACTGCCTTTGCCTCTCTTGCTATGTTTTTTGTTTGTTTGTTTGACAAACAACACTTTAAAATATGCTTAGCTTTAGGTCATTTAATTTTTAAAGAACAGCTCAGGGAAGGGATTTGGGTGCACTTTGTTAAGCAACAGCATGTTTTTCCCAGCTCTGTGGGGCTGCTGTTTCATGCCATACCTTTAGCAGGCTTTTTCAAGATCTGTGTCACATCTCACAGCCTGATGTGCTCTGCCTGCCACTGGGGTCAGGCCTCAAGGTTACCCATCTCGGGTGTTTTGAGCAGTTGCTGCTTCCTTTCCAATCTCTTCTTCCTAAAGGAAAAGTGTCTTTTTTTAGAGCAGTCCTTTTTCAGTGATTTGGTTTAGAGTGGGCTTCTGCAATTAATTGCACAGAGCTAATTGTGGGAGTGGTAGGAATGGGTTGAGGACTGAGAGCAAAAGGATGAGATTCCTGTAGAAGAGGAAAGAGGGAGGGAAAAATGTCTTACACTGACATTATCTCAGGGCATACTGTGCCCAAGGACCGTGTGCTCAGTTTTAGTCTCACAGCACTCCCGCTGGAGTCACCTTCGTTGTTTTGGATAGCTGATGATAATGCTGGACACTGTTGTTGTTAAATATAATTATGGATTTGAAGCATAGAATTATCTGATGTAATTAATTTTCTTTTCTGATTCAATCAAAAAGCCTTAGCTCTAGGAATATATTCCCAGACTCTTTCATGATGGAAGTGGCACAATTTAGCCACAGACTAATATCTGAGGATCATATTCTGCTGCCCTCAATCGAAAAGAGCCTTTACTCCAAAGCTTGTCAAACTGCAACAAATAAGGGTGACAAAATTTGTGTGAAAACAAAGGACTGGAGACATGGACCTGAATTTGCTAAGGGCTGTGGATATTAGCTCCTATTTCAATGCTGACTGCAGAAGGGTGTATAAATCTTTAAAATCTAAAGGCAACTGTTAGGTGGAGAAAATTAAGCAGGCAGTGCTGTACTTGGTGCTACTAAACAATCTAGCACTTAAATGCTGATGCAGCCTGCATAGAAAGAGCTCTCCTACATTTTAACTGCCTGCAGGTGTCTGAGCTCTTCTTCTGCATTAATTTTCATTGGTCCCAGCACTGCCTGTTGTCAGAGTTCTAGCAGGTGTTTACAGATCCTAAGAATGGGATTCCCAGTGGATTTAAGGGGCTCCATCAAAAAATCTGGGCCTTAGCTCTGAGGGTTCTGGAATATTTGCTTTCTCACAGTCTTGAGGAAGTTGAAGAGGAGTGAGTTGTGGAGAAGAGTGTTGTGAGATGTCCAGGCTTCAGATCACTGATGCAAGGAAGAGGGTGTATTGAAGCAGGGTGAGAGCAGAAAAGGCTGGAGGACCAGAGATAAAGAAAGGTAAATGTCTCGTGGAAACTCTTCCAGTTGCACTGATATCAACAGTGGGAGTTTGTTTAAAACAAAAAGCTCATTTTGTACAAGTTGAGGGTGCATCACTTCTATTATTTGGGTACAGGGCAGTACTAAACACCTTCCTCAAGGCTGCCTGGATGTTGTTTATATTTCAGCACATGAGTTTTGTGAAGTTCAGCACAACGACTGTTGTCATAACAAAAAAAGACCTTCCCAGAAATGTTTTTTTTATTGTTCAATGAGAGCTTATCACAGCTGACACGCCCCTTTCGTTACTGTCACATAAGATAACCAGATGACTGCTACCAGAGGCTCACCAGTCACCACTGCCACCATTGCACACTGACTGGTAAGAACTGGAAAAACTCCCAAACAGACCATGTAGGGCATGGTTTTGGTGCCAACTGGAGTGCACACACCTTCATCAGCAGAGTCCCTTAGTTTAGAAAGAGGAAGTTCATGGATTATGCAAACTGTTCAGGTCGTCAGTGTAATCGAGTGAGAACATTTCTGAAAATGTCTCCCTGTGGTCATGCAATATGGAAAATAAAGCTGTAGCATAACCTCGTGCCTGAGCTCCCTCTGGTGTAGACAGAACATGTGCTGCTTGCACAGATGTGAACTCAACACTCCTGGAGTTGGATTGCCCCTTAGTCAAATGCTGTTTGTTCCTGTTGCATGGGCCATGCCCACAGCTCAGAGTCAGCACCATTCATTCACAAGAGCCCAAGTGAAGACTTGACTGGGGTGAAGACTCCTTGTTTTCTTCCCAAATAATAGCACAGACAGGTTAGGAAAGCTGGCCAAGGCTGTGGAGAATATGACTCACAGGACATAGAGAGCTGATCTCACATAATTGTAATCAAGCACAGGCACCCTGACATTTGACTTTTACAGAGTGAAAACCTGGCTGCAGCTCTTGTGATTCACACCTGCCCTGCAATGAGCACCTATTTTCCACTGCTCCTAACCCTCTGGTCTTACACCCTCTGCCTATGTCTTGTATTGGATGTTTCAATCGGCTTAATTATCGTCCCAAGTAAATGTTAACTAGAACTTTATGAGCCATCATGACAGCGAGGATGCAAATTTTCATTGAAATAGGTTTGGGGAAAAATTGTTAGACATTCACAATTCTTCTCTCATTATTTGTTGTGAAATTCATCCATTCTGATGACACTTCAAGAGCTGTGTAATCCTTGCTGCACTAATTTGCTGGTGCAATATGCCACAGACAAAAGATTTGCTTTACCAAGACTGAGCAGATGCTTTGTTTGAAATTTCTTATAGAGCCCAGGATTTCAGATGGAGCATAATGGCACTGCAAATGTTAATGCACCTCAATTGATCCTTCCAGCACTGCTCAGCAGTGCAATTCATCCTCTAAGCACAGAATCCTACTTCTAGAAAAAAATGAGTAGAAGTGCTTAGATCACATAGACTCCATTAGAAATAGGATGTCCATCTAATAATAGAAAAAAATGTGTGAATTCATCCTGAGGATAAATGGGCACAGATCTATTGAAGCAAGCAGTCTTTTTATGTAAGTGGAGTTGCACATGTTTTCTCCAGGGATCGGTTCAGTCCCCTTTGCCTTTGTAGTTTATGCTGAAATTCTTCAAGATAGGAAAAACTTGAAGAGTATTTGCATGTACTAAGTGCCTGGCATAGATCAGAGTCTTTACTTTTCACTTTTGCTAGCGGTACAGTCATTTAAAATTAAAGAAAAAATAAAACAAGTAATTAATCCTGTATGAATGTTCAAACACTCGGTTACTAAGAGTTATTTTCTCCCTCTGGACCTTGGACTTCCTCTGTGTATGATCCAAGAAGGCAAGTAAAAGTCCTTTCCAGGAAAATACAATTTTCAAGCACCCTGATTGTGCTATGATACTTGCTCTACCTGAATCTTTTTAGATAACAGGCATCATGCTGCCTTTCGTTTATTTATCTCTGATTGAAGAGCAGGGGAACATAGAAGTGGCAGTCAAGGAACACGTTAGAGGTGTGTATACAGTTTGTGATAGCGAGATCAAGCGGACCTTGTAACAGGGAGAATTTACCTCATCGAGAAATTCAGCTGTGCTCATAATAAGATCCTCCCTCACAAAGAAAAAAAAGAACAATCTGGAAAAAAAATATCTTCCCCACCCACTTGAAAGGACAGTCTGATCTTGTTTTTAAGGTATGGATTGGGACTCTGGATATTTTTCCATGGTCTTTTGCAGGCCAGACTAATATCATCCTGTCTTCTGTCCAAGCTGGCAAGCAACCAGCCAGCTCCACTCCCAAATCTGTGCAGATCTATTAGTGTGGTGCTGTGTCCACTCCATTAAACCTCCTGAGAGACCCTAAGCCTTGTTTGGAAAAACCTGGATAGACATTCCTCAGAAGAGCACAGTTCAGTATCCAGCACTGGCACCATTTCACTGTGAGACCCTGGAAAAAGTGCTCTGAGCCAGGTTTTGAGACACACAGAGCCAGCCCAGAGCCCACTGGTGAAATGCCACTGATCTTTTAAATGCTCCTGCTCAGCTGCAGTCGCTGGTTTTGCCAGGGGGTGTGTGCAAAGCCACTCAAGCTCTGACACTGCCTCACAGGCAGGCTGTGAGTGGACTCCTGCATTAACCCCTGAGTGCAGGTATTCTCCTCTGGATCTGCTGGAAATTCAATTATTCATACAAACCAACTTGACACCTTTAGGGAGGATCAGTCAGCCCTGGGGTACCTGGTGCCTCAGTGGCTGGGATATTTCCTAGCTGTAGGAAGGGTGTCCTCCAGACTCCACTCCATCTGGGATGCTCAAAGCTCGACTGCTACCTACAGGGAGAACCCTGGTGAGGAAGGACCTCCTGTCTGGTCTGAGCAGAATACCTATTTTTGGGCTTATTTGTATAATCTCCAACTGCTTTCTCCACAATTCATCTGTTCAGGTCCTCTGTAAGGGGGACACATGCTGAATTCCGCCATGATTTAGACAAAAATCTGTGCAAGAAGGAAGGCTTGAGCCTGCCTTACGTAGGGAGGTGAGTAAAGGTACATGGAAATCCCATCTTTCAAACCCTTTTAAAACAACATCTAAGAAAACTGCTTCAAAAATATGACTTTTTTTTTTTAACCGAACTTTTTAATTAGCATGAATTAAATTTTGGCTTTCCTCATGTGGGAAGAAGGAATGTAAAGGCAATTCTTGGATATCATCATGCAATAAGTACCTCTGAAGAGGGCTGCACTCAGTTCAAAAGAGGCATGCACTTGAGAGCTCATAGGCCATGCTTCCAAATTGTATTACAAGCTGGGTTTTAATTTTCTTCTCATTCTAAGACAGGGAGATCAACAAGACAGTTATTTGCAGGAGATATTGGGCATAGAATCTCATTTAGAAATATTTATCTGATCTCTTTATGCTTCTTTAACAATGGGGCTTATGGGGTTGAAGAAATCTATGAAATGAGCTATTTTTATGGGAGAAAGGCAATGCTACCACTTGGGTTTTTGGCCCCAGGGAGGCTGTTGTCCTCCCTGAAGAGCCCAGCACTGCACAGGGAACAGCAGGGAGGTGCATATATTCGAGGGAGGGTGGGTGGGGCGCAGAAACAGCCAAATTTTTGCTTCAGCATAGCCTGGGAGCTGCTACGAAATGAGAAACAAAGGCTGTGTCTGGCCACACCTTGAGAGGACGGCAGCACCCACACACACCGTGGCAAGCTCCAGCAGTGCCTCCTCCCTGCCCTGTGCCAGTGCAGGGATGTGCTTTCCTGGCTTCCCCCGGTGGCTGCAGCTCTGCCATTGTAATTCTGCTGCAGTCGTGCATGCCATCGGAATTCATTTGTCATATTCCAGGAACTGGAATCCATCAAAGCGTATTCACTGGCCTTTTAATTAGTGTTAGATTAGCATTTTAAGATATGGGTAAATTCCCAAGTCTAACTTTGTTTAAAGGTGCATATTCAATACAGTAGCCAGGAAATCATGTATTCTCATGTACTTATTACCTTAGTAATGTAATGCTGTGAGGGAAAAAGGCAGATAATACTTCCGACAAATATTAAATGTTATTTGTATAGCTACTGTCTGTGAATTTAAACAGAAAATCATTCCTCACGCCTTGCCATGAAACACACACAAATTTCTTTTGTGGCTTTCATGTTTCATTAAAGCTTTGTATGTGGAGGAGAAGAAAATCTAAATTGCTACTTAATTAAAGGGATACTGTCAGATTAAATATATTTTGAAGAAATGAACTTTGCTTTTTACCTGGGTTGTCAGTAACACCTAGGATTATTAAAAATGAAATATTTTTTAACATCTAATATACTTCTCACCATTTATCAAGCTCGGTCTTTTCTTCTCCATGGCTGGTGAAACTAAAACAGTCTCTTGCTTTTCCCTGTAGTCAGCTTCATTGTCTGGATCCTATTAGCTAACCCAATATTGGAGAGCTTTAGGTTGTAAATACCAGGAGGTGAAGCTTACGTCTAAACCAAAAAAAGAAAATGTATGGCTCTTTCTTTATTCCATTAAAATATTTCTCTAAAGCTGGACATAATGTAATATACTCTCCTTTAATCACGTTTTCATCACCACACAGCATGTGCAGAGGGGGTTAAATCCTGGAAAGTGCTGAGCAGTGTGGTGAGTGTGCCTTCCCCTCTTACTGAAGGCCAAAGGTTCTGAAGGTGCTCAATTGCACGGAAAGGGGTCAGACATCTCTGTCACAGAGTTTGGAAACCCGAGCCCAGTCCCACACAGCAAGCTACTGACTGTTGTGGGAAGGATTTAAATTAGGAGCAGGGCAGGACTGGAAAATACAGGGGTACATGTGACAAGTGAAAATGAGAAGTGATGTGGAGCCCCTCCAGCACCTTGGCTTTCCTACAATATCTGCACGGTCCTGTATAGAAGGGCAGACAAAATCTTACCCAGGCAGGTGCCAGCTACAGCTGTGCAGGAGACTGGATTCTGCACGAGTGGCTTTGTTGTTGATTTTACAGGAGCTGCAGAAAGAGGATAGAGGAGGTGTGTAGTATGGTTTAATATTATTATATTTGGAAATAATAATAATGCATTCAGCAATCCCAGAACTCTGCAATATCAGAAAGGGCATTATTTACAAAATGGCCCTATCTACGTATACCAGTGAAAGCTGGTTTTGGAGTTTCATATTAATGCATATTAGCATCCTCATGAACCTATCTGATAATACTTAAACATGGAGACTTAAGCTCCTTAAGCAATGTTCACACCTCCATGAAAAATAATACAGTTAAGTTCTTCCTTTAAATAAACTTTCTGAGCAAGTCTATTAACAGTTATCTGCTATCTGCCACAAGGGGAAACATGTAGACAGTTCTGTAGTGTCTTATAAATCTTGGGCTGCTGAGTATTAGGTAGTAAATTAAATGAGATGTGAGAGCTCCTTTCACTGGATCCTCCTACTTCATTTTACCATGTGGGAATGTTTGAGTCCTGAGGAAACAATCTGCATCCCTAGGGACATGTTCCTGCCTTCTGAAAAATAAGTCTCCTATGTAAAAAGCATTTTAGAGTGCTTTTGTAGTAAAGATTTACCATGGCCTGGGCATATGAAAGCCTGCCTTGGTGTTGTACAGCGTTGTCTCATTTTAAGATGAGTGTGTGCACAGCGAGATCACTCACAAAATCTGACTTCAAATATCTGGCGATGTCTACAGGCTTCCATAGCAAACAACAGCCTGTGCTTTGGCTCCTGCTTGAGGGCTGAGCAACTGGAGCTCAGTTCCCAGGTCGACTGTTTCCTCTGACTGTGAGCAATTCACTTCATCTTTCCCTGCTCCACAGTCCCCTCTCATTGAGGGTGGTGAGAGGGGTGAAGGAATATATTCCTGGCCTTGCAGTGGCTGGGATGGCCAGGGATCTCCACAGTGGAAACCACACAAGTCACTCTGGGGACAAAGGTTCTGGACAGGGCCGTGGAAGCTGATGGGAAATTCTGTCTGCTATGAAATGCTATCACATCATTAAAAAGCAAACTCTAAAGAAGGGCTGTCATTGTAAATGAAGTCCCACAGACTTTTTGTTTTGTGTTTTATGCATTTGTATGAAATCTGATGGTTTTCATCCCATTTATTGCCGCATAAACTTTCCACTGTGGCAGTGGAATTTCATTTGAATGAAAAAGCCACCCTCAACAACTGGAGGATTTGGATTCTAACCATAAAAGTTAAGTTAGCTGGATTTATAATATGCCATAATCAAGTAAAAATACATAAACGGGGAATCAGACATGTACAGACAGCACAGAACATGGATAATTCCTTTTAGGATTTTGCATATGGCCAGCAGCTGGCAGATCTCTGTGAAACTGAATGATAACATAGACATCCTTTGCCGTGTGTTCCTGGGTGACAATAACCGGTAGGAAGGAAAAGACTGGCCATTCATAATCTTTATTTTATTTAGTGAGACTTTTATTTCTGTTTTGAAAGGGAGAAGGAAGAAATGTAAAGGCAGAAGCTTCCTGGAAAGCATAAGCCTGTATAAATGGCAGCAATGGGAAAAATAGGCTTTTATTTTCTTTCAAAGACATAAAATTAAACAGAACTTTCCAGCGTGTGTTAGTATTCATAACTCTTGCAGACCATGCATCAGAACAGAAGACTTGTGATGATTATTAGTCCTTTGTATTGCGGTAGGTCCTAGAGATCAGGCTACTATTGTGCTGGTTGCTCATAATTAGAGATTGTGTACTCCCTGGAGTAGTGACTATCTCAATAAACAAGACAAAGGATGAGAAAGAGGAAGTGGTATTGTTCTCACTGCACAAACAGTGCACTGAGAAACTGGCAAATTAAATCATTTGCCCAAGTTCATCCGAGATTTGGCAGAATTTGGCAGGCAAAGCTTCTTGTTTTGTTTGCCATGTAGGTATTTAGTGAGTTGATCCCCTTCTGCAAAAGAAGGAAAACATGGTTTAAAGTGTCAAAATAATTTCAGATTTAAGAAATAAATTCATGTTGCTGTCCTCTAAATCTGTTATGGTCACATAAATGTCAGGTTTTTATTTTGAAAATTTTGGTTTTCTTTTCAATTTCCCCAATTTATTTCCATCCACATTTCTCTTTAAAAAGAGATGAATGGGAGAACTAGGAGAGGAAAGAGTTGAGAGGCCTGGTGAGGAAAAACAATGAATCAAAATTCTAGTTAAAACAACACAACCTCCCCATAGTTTCCAGCTTCATTTAAAAACTCAGAAAAATTGTCAATGTGGAAAAAACCACTCATTTCGTGAGGGACAGAATTTATTTGCTCTCTTATTTCCCCTTCCTTTACCACATACATGAAATCCCCCAAAGCCAGTGTGAGAGGGAGCCAGCAGAAATACCTGGCCATACACCCATGAGGCTGCCCAGGCACACCAGCCCAGGGCACTCTGCAGATTGCCATGACTGTTCCTACCCATTTGGGAGAGCTCCAGGGCTCCCCTGCCCAACCTGGCAGAGTGGGACAAGTCACTGGCCGGAGTCGGGGTGATGCCAGAGCTCACAGTGCACCAGGGTGTGTGAGAGGCTGTGCTGCAGATCTGGGCTAGGGTGGGGCTTTGGGAGCTGAGGGTCTGAGCTGGGGCTGGCAGCACTGGGAACACTCCAAGAGTGATGGCTGTGACAATCTGTGATCCTCAGCTCTTGTTCAGTACGAGGTTTTAAGCCATAATTCTGTTTCTTCCCTACCTGTGGCACAGCACCTAAAATGGGCCTCTTACAACAATTTCCTGCCGTGTCTGCACCAGTCAAAACCTGTCCTTTGGTTGCAGAGCTCTCAGGAGCATATTTCACTCTTCCAGTTCCTCATGTGATGTCAAGAGCCCAGAACACCCATGAGGAACTTATTGTTTATGCCTTTAAACATGAACACATGAAAGAGAGGTGCTGAATGCACAAGGGAAGGGTCCCTTCTTCTATCCCATGATCCATCCTGTCTCTCCTTTAGGACATTGGAGACAAATAATGCAGTTTCTTTCTTCTTATCCTTGTTTCTTAGTGCTAGGAGCGCTGTGGAATGACTCCTGTGCTCATACTGAGGTCAAGAGTTTCCCCCTAAAGGCAGGGTTGGAGGTCCTTGGACATCATCCTGGAATGTCCTGCGACATAAGCAAGTTTTAAATATGTTCTGAGACCTCCCATCATTTGAATGATAATGATGTAACATTTTTATAACACTTAACAGCTTCAAAACCTGAAGGAAAAGCAACCAAATTAACAAAACAAAACCCTTTGCTCAAACTTAATACTTTTTAGAACACTAAGTTGCCATAACAACTTGATGCAAAAGTCTTTGGTGGCAACTTTGTACTTGGTCCTATTGAGGCTAAAATAACCTTACTCTTGTGTTAATACTTAGCCAGCATAGTAAATACTATTGGTTACAGAAAATTAAAACTTTTAAATAGTGAAACTACTTTTACTGAAGTAAAAGAAACCTCTTAAATCTAAGTGTTTTTCTTCTTTTAAAAAAGCATAATTTGTCAGACATTAAAATAACAAAAGGTCTTTGAAAAAGGATTATGGTTTCTGATGTTTCACTACGAGAATGGATTTACTTTATATCCTACTGATGTTGTAATCTTGAATTCTGAGGTAATGTTTTAGCCCTTTCTTTTCACATAAATAAAGATTTCAATGATAGCACTTCATTTCTTCTGTAGAACTTTCCTTTATTTTTCAAACTACTCATTTTCTCTCGCTTAAACCATTTCATCAGAATAACATACAAATTGGATGCAGTGCTTATTAGGAGGAGGGAAACAGTTAGAAAGGCAAAGCATTTCAAATCAACACACTGCTGACTGTGAGGTAGATTTTAAATGAAGAATTTCCATATTCCTTATTGCTTATATGTTTTCCTCCACAAAGTACTGTTAAAAAAGGCTGATTTTTAAGATTTCCCTGTAAAACACAAAGGTGCATTTTTTTTAGCATATTGTGGGGTATTTTTTTGTATCTTAAAGTGGCTTGAACTTTCATTGCTATGGAGCAGAAACAATTGTTTTCCGTCAGTACTCCGCACTGAATTTTAACAATCAAAAAGCATATTTTAACATGGTAACAAAACACTTGCTAATCAGACTGACTTCATCCCTCCTTGAAAAACGGTGATATATTTCTCTTTGGGCTGCATAGGTTTTAATGAACGCTAAGTGTCTTTAAAGAGTTGCAAATTCCCACCCTCGCTGAAAGGCAATCCACTCTTTGCCCGCAATTGGGCTGCTTTTTCGGGTTGTTTAATATCTTATTGCTGGGTGAGTGGTAGAGACAGCAGAGCATCTTTAAAAGATAATTGTTTACCACCATGGGAACAAAGAGTGCTCAGGGAGGCTGGACAAGAGATTTCCCTGCAGCAACTTCATCATTATTATTAGCTTGCTTTCCAAATAGGGACCATTCTCCTGACTCTCACCCTACAACCTGCCTTTGAAAGTATAGAAAAAGTGGTGTTTATAAACCAGATTTTTTTTTCTTTATTTTGTATAGTGAAGTGAAGGCCAAAGCCTTTTCCGCTCCAGCAGAACCAGCAGGGAGGAAATACGAGTAGTAATTACCTTAAACAAGCAGGAGATAAAGGCAGCCGCCTCTGGAGCCGGGTGCTTGAAGGGTACGAGGAAAGGTTGAGGTGTCAGCACTCACAGCCCACAACAACTGGCTGGAAATCTGGCATCCCCCTGCTTCTCCAGCCTTCTCCTGTGGCCAGGAGTCCTGGCTGGGATGTTGCAGGACATGGGTCCTCAGAGCCAGCGGATGGCTTTTTTCAGGTGAGCGATCCCACTGATGGGAAGGGTGTCCTCGAGCGAGAGAAATGACAAAGCACCCTGAAAATCAGTTGTGGAGAAGACAGAGTTTGGTTCAGTCCTCTCAGAATAATTCTCTGAAGAAGTTTTCAGTCACCTCATTTTTTGGTGTTTTGGTTTTTTTTTTTTATAAGGATCAAATTGACTTTAATTTTATATTTCAGCACAAAATATTCTTCTTTCTTTCTCTTTTCCCTGTCTTCCTAGACACAGCTCCTCTGCTATGGCAAATTTGCTGACAAAAGCAAAGCCACCACAAAGGACCTGGGCACGAGATGCAGGCTGGGAGGCTGGACAGGGAGCACGTGGTACCTGTGGGTTCAGTGCAGAAAAAAGCAAGTTCCTTAAAAATGGGAAGAGACCAGCTGGGCCCCACTCATGGCCTTGCTGCCTCCTGCAGCCCCCACCACGGGCCCTTCTGAACAGTCATGTCCTGGTTGTGGCCGTCGCAGGTGGGATGGGGCAGCACTGGCCCTGCTGGAGGGGATGGGACCTGGATGGGCCGTCCCACTAATAGGATTTGCTTTGGAGGCTCCCACCCCAAACAGCCAGATCTTCATTGGCCTCTTGAGATGTGTGGCAGATTTATTTCTACTAATGTTTTAAGTACTGAGTGTATCTAGTGTACTTATTGCTCCTAATTAATGTGAGAATAAAGAATCAAAGAGGGCATTCCTCCAATGAGTTGTTTTTGAAGAGTGACAAATTAATCCCCTTGGATATGGCTGAAGCCAGGAAAGATCTTTTTGTTCCTCTAACAAACTGCAGCAATTAGATGTCCAAAACTCTGCTTGTGATAAATAGATTTTAATACCTATTTATTCTCTTTTTGTAGGCCTAAATCCCGGGCCTCACATCCTTCAGCCACAGGTCCTTGCAGGTAGCTGGAGATGTTGGAGTGTGTTTCCAGTTGTCAGGACCTGTGCGCTCACACGTGTGTGAGACACTGTTGTCAGGGGTTGCACAGAGCCATTTAAATGCCCATTTTGTTAGACTTTTCCTTAGGCTCTTGTGGGCCAAATCCTCATTTTGGCCCTCTGTGTTTTACAGGCCCCATTTGCTCACGGTTACCTGCATTCGCTTTCCTTTAATGTTCATTTTGCAAAGAAAAATTTGATGGCTGGGTGTTTTTGTGTGGCTGTCTCTGTAAATGCACAGTGACATTTCAAGGGGATACTTGTAATCTGCTTTAATAAGGATCAGGTGGCATTTACCAGAACTCATTCAGACTTCATGGGTGCAACTTTAAATCTCCACGGGCTCACAGAGTCAGGGAGCTGGGACAGCCCTTGGGTGGGATAAGCCAGAGATGAGACCCTGACAGCCTCTTTTGCTGATGGTGGCTGGAGATAAGGGACTGGGAGATTTCCAGTCGGAATTGTTCCCCAGGCCCTGGTGCTGGGCGAGGGACGAGGGTGGCGGGGAAGGCGTGGGAGCACCTTTGTGCTGAAGGGCTCAGAGCAGGGGCTGGTTCAATGCTATCAGCCTGGAACAGACCCCGCGGGGCTCCTGCACCTGCCGGCCCCGCTCCTTTATGCCAGTGCCACGTCCTGCCCCACACCCCCCATACCCCGGGGTGACAGAACCGACTGAGCCAGAGGGTCCTCCTGCCAGAGGGTAATCCTCAATCCCTGGCTGTTTATTCAGGCAGCTGAGAAGGGGCAGCAGCTGCAGGTGGTGGCCACGGACGTGCAGCCGGAGGCAGCCACGGCTCAAGCTGAGCGAGGATGGAAAGTGGGTTTTTCCCCCTGTGCCTTGTTTCTGCTGCGGGCTTTTGGTGTTTAAAAGTCTTTTCTGTGGTGCTATAGATGACCTCTGGGTTGCCCTTAAATTTGCAGCTGGCTAAATGTAATATCCTTACAAACTTTACTACCCAAGGGAAAGTACGGCTCTTGCCCACTCAAGGGAAGGAGGACAACATTTACGTTTCACTGCAGCCACTCATGGCAAAATAATGCATAGTAAAATCTTTCTGCAGTGCTCAACTTCAGAAAAAGTGATATTTTCACAGGCCTTTTTTTCTTGGATATCAGACCTATTTCAAATGGGAGCAGGCTGTAAATAGCTGTGAAAAACCATTGAGAAGGGGAATTTTTACAAAGCAGAGTTCATGACACAGGATGCCACATGAATGCAGACATGGATATATGTTTGTTGATTTTTGTCTCATATAATACAATTTAATAGTTGGGTTTTTTTGGTATCCTCAATTAATGAGAAGTTCTAAAACTGAATTCTGTAGTGAAATTCTAGAGCTAGAAGAGTCATGGCAGCTTAAGTTGAGGCTACATTCTACTCACTGCTGTCTGGAAGTTTTGGGACCAAATGTGAGCTATTCAGCCCAGGAAACCAAGGTAAATGTTGAGGCCAGGTTGGTGTGGTCGTGGTTCCGTGATGTCATGTAGTGCACAAAAGGGAAATTGCAAGGTCAGAAGGGAGTGAAACTGGTTTTCAAGCCCAAAGAACCAGTGAGGCACAGATGGAAGGCCTAGTGGTGTTACTGGGGGAGGAGTGTCAGAGACAGTGGGGACAGCCAGATGGCGAAAGACGCACTGCAGAGACACACATAAACCCTTGTTCTTGATCCATACTCAAAGGAAATCATTTGCAAGACTTCAAGAAGCAGAGTTTTGAGTAAAATACCAAAATATCCAAACATGCCATGTAGCTTTGGAAGCAGAGAATGCTGCAGTCCCGGGATCCAAGGCTGAACAGAACCAACTCTCACCTCCTCTTTGATTTCTCACTCTCACTATCCCAAGCCCACATCGATTTTCACCCAGATATTATATAGAGAGGGTTGCACAAATCAAGGTATTTCTTTGCTTCTTTCTACTCCTTCCCACCTGTGGCTGCTGTGGTTCACGCTGGCCCTGCCTTTCCCTCGGCACAAATCCTGGCTGCTGAAGAGCAGGGCTCGACTGCAGCGCAGGCACTTATCACTTTATTTTCTCCTATGAGCACGGAGTGGGAATGTCTCATCTGGCATGTTGAACTCAGATCTAAGTGCTAAAATGTTTACTGCTTCCAATCCGCCCAGCAGGATGCTCTGAGAGAAAGAGAGGGTTGTGAGCCTGCTGCTGGTGGAACCATCCACCTCACAGGGCTTATGGGGAAACCGTCCAGGATCTCCAGCATTAGGCTTTTAATTATTTTATGGGACTCATTCCACAAGTACTTCAGATGGTTTTCTGTTAACATTTGACAACATCTCAGCAATTGAAATATAGTTAGTGAGATTGCAGCGCTTAGATTGTGGTCTGAGAACTTCTGATCGAATTCTGCTTCCCCTAATTGATGCATTCCAGCACCTCCTTAATGACATTCATTTCAACAAATAATTTCTCTTCTTCTCTAATGATATGCACCATACTTGGCACTGGAGCACAGATAAATACATATATGTTTTTGCTGTTCTAGAGGAAAAATCCATATGCTCTGGATAATGAAGGTTAAGTGACAATTTTTCCTTACAGCCACTTATGTCTTACAGTCTGTGAACCGAAAACTGGATTAACCTTTAATTACCCCCCATGATCTCTCAACCCTGAAACAACATTACCACTCCTCCTAGTGTTATTTGCATACAGCATTTAATGAGAGAAACATCTGTTTGCATATTTCATATCATTAATATTATGCAGATGAGGTGAATTTTCATGTTGCAATGGGCAATTGTGCAGAAATCTCCTTTTCTCTCATTTTTGGTCTATTTCCCTCCTCCAAACAATTTGCTCTGACATGTATTAATTAGAAAAAGAGCTGCCTGGTGCCACTAGCCTTGCATATATAATGCATAGGTGCTATGTGATCTGAATGGCAGCATGGCAATCTCCTGATGAATTTACAGAATACTCAATATCTGGCTTGATGCTCCTGGCAAACCTGTTGATATAGTCTGAGGCAAATGTACTCCTTTAATAAAATGTGTTACAATGGCTGAAAATTAAATGAATACAAGCAAGATTGCTAACAGGTTTGGTTTTGTTTCCCTCGTTACTTTATTTATAAAAATTTGTTCTGTCTAGTAAGATAAAACATATTCCTTAGGTGCCTGATCCAACAGCCATTTGACTGACTGGAATCTAGGTTAGATTGCTATCTGTGTTCTCTCCTGGAATGTTTCATATGGCCCTGCAAAGAAATCTTTACTCTGTACAAAGCCAAGGCCATTGAGAACTGGTGTGCCCCTGCTTGCAGTCTGAGGTCTGAGAGAAGCTCCTTGTTTTTCTTGAGAAGTAAGGAGAATTTTCCATTTTGTTTAGCTTGAATCTTGTTTTCTTGAAGGTGTTTCTAAGAAGAGTTTAAGCCATTGTTGATATTAAAGAAAAAAGGCGGGGGGGGAGGGAAGTGGGGACTGAACTGTGGACAATAATTATAGGGGGAAACAGGCTATTGATTTCTAGTTTGCTACTTAAAATTCCCTAATTCCCAGATGTCACAATTTGCTGAATGTTTAGCCAGCCCAAGATGTGTTTCATGTCCTGGATGCATTCCCAGTAAACAAGGTACGTTGTCTTTAAAACAGGACTTTTAGAAGCAAAGCTGATGATTTGGTTAGAAGTTGTTCCTGTGTTGTCATTTTCCGAGGGAATTTCCACTAATTCAAAAGCAGAAATTATTTCCTGCAGAGAGATCTGCAGAATGTTTTTCATAGGTCCTAAATTTGTCCAACTCATCACAAATTGCTTCAATTGCCCTTTTGTGCTGCTGAGCCAATTCCAGTGACTACTGAAAATTCACAAATCTTCTTTTGCTAGACTTTTATCTGGATAAAGGTGAGTCTGGAGCAGCATGGAATTCACTTCACTGCCTAAAAGGACACCTGAGCTATATTTATCTCCCAAACTGTTCCTCTGTTGAACTGAATTGATTTGGTTTCTGTGGGACACAGAGTTCCTACAAATTGCTGGGACTAGAGTGCAGAAACAGAACAGTTTTCACATTTGGAAGTAACTTCTATATGGAGACAACTCATGGTCCTAATTGTCAAGGGCTGGCAAACCTTCAGTGAGGAATAAAATAGAAATTTGAATAACCTACAGGCTTATCTGCGTACCAAAAAGTCAGTATGTTATGGAAAAATGGGATTACTCTGTAAAATGGGTGTTTATATCAGGATGACTTCTTTCCAAAACATTTCTGATGATCTGTGCCTCAGTTGCCCGGGATTAGCTGTGCCCACCTATTCCCAAAATAAAAGACATACTATAGGTAATAGATACCCTGTGACTATGAAGATTAAATATGACTGATGCGCCATTTTTGTCCTGATTGTGCTGCAAAATAATAATATGCCTCTCTTCTAATTCACAACATAAATTTTATAGGATAAATTTGTGGGATGGTGCCTTTTCTGATGGGAATCATTTTCGTGATCAGTTACATGCTTTGTGAGAACATGTGTTCATTTAAATCAGATTTTCATAGTTTAGGAGTAGCTTTAAATAAGTAAAGCTTGTTTATCTAAAGGTCTGACTTGCAGGTAGGATTACTGTGGTTTTGTACACAAGTCATTGCTTTGGCATCTACCGGGCCTTTTATGCAAAAAAAAAAAAAAAATCCTTAATGTATGCAAACTGTTGTGCAGGCAAATTATAGTCCTGTGTGTGGAATTTAGGCATGCAAAGGAGCACAATGCTTCCCACATGGAATTGCTCCTGCTTTGCCAATCATCTCACTCTGAGCACCTACAGTGCATGGACCAGCTTATGGAGCCAAGTCATTGCTCTGGAATTTAGATTTATTTGGGTAAACAGATTGTGCTAGTGGCAATCAAGATTTAGGCTGGCATAAAATTTTATTTCATAATTCCTTTCATTTCAGGAACTGCTATGCACAAGGAAGGAGTGTTTTCCATGGGTAGACAGAGGCCTGGAGAAGTGAATGAAATTTGGGGCAAGGTTGTATGAAATCTTGACAGAGCTCGGGAATAACAGTATTGCTATTCCAAAGCTGTGTTTTGTATTTCAGCTACACAAGCAAATTTTAAGTTGCCAAAAATTTTGGTTAAAAAAGATTTTAGCCTATCATGACAAACTTTGTTTATGTGATATTATTTAGATTTCTCAGACATAAAGCAGATGGTCTTAATTCACAACAGTGTACATTTAACGGGTGAGGAGTATCTTTGGGACCCTGGAGAGGATTTAGGAAGGAAAAGGGGGCTTTTTTTTTATTTGCAACAAACTCTTTGTGCATCCCAAGGCGCTGACACTTCCAAGGCAGGGATTCTTCCAACCACTGACTGCAATCCAGTGGCTTTTCAAGTGAAGTAAAAATTGTTGATTGAGCTGGTTAAGAAATAATCCCCTTGATTGTTCAAGGGCTTTTGTCAACACAAGGTCAAATAAATTTTTGTTGGCGTGGCTCTATTTTCACACATTGCGACCAAGAAAAACAAAACCTGCAAGTGGTGGCTCAGCACTGGCAAAATAATTCCTGCTAAAATCAGCAGCTTCTGTGCCAGAATTTAACTGAACACCGGGTACTTGTAGTGGGTTTTTGTTGGCATTTGATACACGGGTGCGCTCTCACGCCAATTCCTGAATGCATTTTCCTCGCAGCAGTGATATCATAGCAATATCTGTACTTCAACGTAAAAGAGATTATTTTGGAATTGGTGAAACACTTCTCCAGTTGAACACTTTTTTCACTTTGCTGTGCAGCTGTTTGCCTGAAAAGCTTGTCTCTGTGAAGCAGCTCTGTTTGCATGTGCGTAGAGAAAATCACTAAACAAGAAATACAAGAATAATATCTGTGTCGTAACTGAGTTTAAATGCAGCACAATTTGTGTTAATAGTGGCTTTTATGGGCCCTATTATATAGTAAATTAAATTATATCTTTATTCTTGTATCTAAGATAAACAGTAAGTATGTAATATATCAATAATAGAAAAACTCTTGGCATTTAAGAAAGAATTGAGCTTTAATGTAAGGACGTTTTTATACCTCAGTAATAAATTAACATTTCAAAAGTACTTTAGCCTGCTGAGATGGATCATTCTATGAGTATGGGTAACACCATGGACTCCAATAATTAGTGTAAATTGCCTTTGAATAATACAGAGCTGGGAACAACTTTCAGTGCTTAATGCCCCTTGCAGTACATGATGAAGAGTCCTTAATGGAGCTTGGAAAAACAAGTAATACCTATAAATCAAAGAAGAAAAGCCGTTTTTGATGCATTTGTCTGAGAGTGTGAGTTTTAAACCAAATTGTTAACACTCCTCCCTGCTGAGGGTCATGGATTAGCTAGGGTGGGAGTTTCTTATAGGATCTTTCACACTAACCAGCAGAGGTAGGGGGTTTCAAATACAAGTGTTTTCTTAACCCTAATCCCTGCCTCCCTGACCAGTAGAGCTCTGAATTTCTCTCTAATTAGGTGGAGAATTAGTAGGTGGATAAATGTGTTAGTGGATGAGGATGAAGTGATTAACTTGCGCCAGACTATGATAGTGAGTTCAAGGCGCTACTGAATTCATTTTGTTTCTAATAACTTTCTCCCTATATTCTAGCAGCAGCACGGCAGAGGACTTGCATTTATATCTGTAATCTTACAGCAGTATATTCTCTTGCCTCATTCCCATGGCTTTATCTGCTACATTTAAACAGCAGTGCAGTATATTTCCCAATGTGCCAGCTCACATTTGCGGGCACTATTTAATTATCTCAACAGTTTTGTAACCTAATTTAGATATATTTATGGTAGAGTAAGACTGTGTGTGTGAGGAAATATGAATTTTGCTACAAGATAATGGGACTGGAATACTTCCTCCAAGTATTTGCTAACTGTACTTTACAAACAAATATCTGCTGCCTTGCTGCTGCTGCCTGCTTGCTGCTCTTTGTTCAGTGTGTGGGGCTCTGCTGTCACTGAGGAAACACAATTTCACAGGGCTGTAGCCAGATGCGACTCTGCTAAACTGGAGTGGTGACATTTTCTGTCTCTGAAGATGTGTCCCTGTTGACTAAGCAGGGAAGGATTTGTCCTAGTGGAGGACAGGGTCTGCTCCCTGCCATCTCTCCCTCAGCAGCCTCTGGTGGGGGACAGGCTCTGGCTTCACCTTGGAAAGTTGCTTTGAACTTCTGCCCTTTCACAGTGACGCTGAATCATCCACTTCCACCTTACTTTTTATTCTTACTCATGGCCACAGCAGTGTCTCAGCTAGCCCAGCATGTTCCTGTCCTGTGCTCTGCTCAGACCTGTGAATTCACTTGGCCCCAAAGAATGAAGTGTGCTACTTGCAAAACAAGAAAACCCAGCAGGAAAGGGACGAGATTCCCAAGCTGGCTCAGTGTTGTGACTAAGACAAGCTGGGATCTGAGAAAACCTTTCCTAGAATAAAAGTCAATGAGTTTTTTCAGATGTATTGAGAACAAAGGAGGGTGCTAGAAGATGCCACAAATAGGAGTAGATGCATTTTCTGAGAAAACAGTCTGACATCTACAACTCATCTACAAGGATGCTGACCTTAACCAGTTACTAAAATTATTTAGTATCTTTCAGAAAAGATCTGGTACTTCTCAGCATACACGTTGGAGGGAAGTAAAAGTGCCTTGGGGAAATGCCAACCACTGTTGTTTGTTGACTAATCAAAAATAGAGGCTGTAGGACACACCAAATAATCCTTCAGGTCTGCCCAGGGGAAGTAAAGCCTCAGCTGAAGTACCACGTACAGAGACACCACGCTTCAAAAAAAGGTGGGGAGGGAGAAAGGGAGCATGGATGATCAGAAGTCCAGAAAAAAAAAATTGGGTAAAGTAATATTGAAGAAAAGGGAAAGGTTCTGTGTTAGAAGGCAGATGTGTGTGTGTGACACACAGAGGTGTGTGTAAGGAGATAGGTAGAAAGTCATCCTCCAGGACCACAGTGCACATGACAAGGATGTTTCATCTGAAACGTGGAAAGTTTATTTTAGAGAGTAGCCAAAACTTGCTAATAATAAAAGGATAATGAACTCCTGCTTAGCTAGGATTGAAAGACAAAAAAAGAGATGGTTTCAAACTCACAGTGGTTTAGAATCAGTGGTGTTAGATGATGGTGAGTTATTCCCTCTGCACACACACAGTGAGCTCCAGCACTGCAAACCCCAGCCTGTGAGAGGGCAGGTGGGGCCGGGCGAGAGGCTCTGTGGGTCAGCCAGGGTAGCTCGGCTTGCATGATTGAGTCATTAGCCAGGGTATTGTGTGTGTATCCAGGAACTGAGGCAGGCAGGAAATTTAAAGGGAAGTATATTTTCTATGCAGTGCAATCAAAGTCGATTTCACCCTTATCTCAGTTGTTTGCTCCAGTGAGCATCGAATGCCTGAGGAGAGCACGGTTGCTGAGGAATCTGAGGTCCAAAGGGTGCCTGGGGGTGGTGCCAAGGTTAGCAGGGATCAGCCCTGTGACTGCCAGGCACAGCCTGTGCCTGGGCTGGTGGGTGCTTGCTCCTTGCTAAATCAAAGGTTTTGGGCACTGCAGAGGCACCTGAAGGTTCACCTTTAGAGTGAGAGCCCAGTTACCTCAATCCCAGGTGCCTGCAGAATCCCTGGACTGAGTAAGATCCAGGAAATGTCGAAAGCAGCATAAGCTCCTGAGAACCTTTGCAACAAATCTTGCCTTGAATGGGCTGCTCTTCTTGCATGTTTCTCTTTCTTCCTGTCCTTTTTGCCTGTAGAAGCCTCTGCCTAAGCATCTCCCCAGTAAAACTCCAAGGTACACATTTGGGAAGTAAAATGCTGGGGGGTTTTGGTGTGTTTATGACAGCGGTTTGGAAAGGGTGCTGGGGGAGTTTCGAGCAGCAGATAACGATGGGAGCTGTGAGGTGCCAACCACAGCTCCTAGGACGGGTAAAATGCTTCTTTAGGCAATGACTGGAAGGCTCAACATCCTCAGGAGGTGACACCTGTGTATCAGTTTAGGTTCAGGGTTAGCCCTCAAGAGAGTACCAGCCCTGCCCCAGCCTCCCCAGGTGGAAGGATTGTCTTTCTAATGTTCAGCTGCATCCCATACAGCACACAAAAAGTCACCCTTCATTAGCCAGGATTATGTTGTCTCTTGATCTTATCAGGTTTAGCTCTGCAAACTGCAAAAGAATGTAGCCTGATGCATGCAGCAAGCCAGGAATCTCCACTGGAAGCAGGAATTTCACTGGCTAAAATCTCTCTGAAGTGACTTGCTACAAAGCTTATCTTCAGTTTTTAACAGGGGTACAGCTTCATTAAAGCGCTGGGAGCCAGAGTTTTGCTGGAAAGATACAATTTTCCTCATTAAAAAATGGAAGTGGAAGTCAGTGAGTGATCCTGTTTTCTTTCCTAACTGGCTACCCTACCCCCTGAAATAGTTTTATATATTTAAATGGAGGATGCAAATTGTACTTCCAAACTATTAAAGCCAATGGCACACATTATAATATGCTGTGAAAAGAAGATAGCTCCGGCCAGTAACTCTTAAGCCTAAATGAGTTTCTCCTAAGAGGAGAACAGCTGCTTAAAGTACATATATTTAAAATTAAATTTCTTTATTACAAGTTACTTAACGTATTTTGGACTTATATGTTCTCGAGCTTAAATCTTCTTTTTTTTTAATTGCACAAAGCTGTGGAAAATAATCAGAAACTCAGTTAGCATTACAAATTGAAAATCAGAAATTATAGAGATGTTTTTTCAGGTTCTCAAGCTACATAGGTGTATTAACCCTCATTAGTCATTTTGTGGCAGTGAGAGATTTCAAAACAGAATTCCATTATGGTATTTATGGTCAAAATCTGATATGATCAAATAATAGGTTTCCCAATAGAAATGTCTATGTGCCATGCAGTAAACTTGATAATTGTAAGAATACATTTAATGCAGTAGAACTGAATACCGAACCAGGAGATTAACATTTCTGTTATATAATTACAAGTTCAAGGAGTTCAGCTTCTTATCATACTACAGTAAGTATAGAAAGTAGAAGTGATCCTCTTTAATTTGTAATTATTTAACTGAAATAGAATGTCTCCCAGTCTTATTCTTACTCTTCTGCACTGAAGACATTGGTATGCAGAAACCATGCACCAAGGAATAGTACACTATCAGAGTAGGACATGTTTGAGTATTCTTTAAAACCAACTAAGAGAAGTTAATCTCATTGAACTTCTTTTTATTCAACAAAAGAGTTAGATGTTTCCAAGTCTAATGTGACTATAATGTTCATTAAATGGACTTCTTTACACCTTTAAATGGATTAACTGTACATCTTCACAGTCTAATTATTATACATGTCGTTCACAAATCACAGATCTAATTCAAAGCACTATGAAAGCTCTGTTTATGAGCATTAGGAAGGCAGATACAGTGAGAATTGAGTGTGATTTTTATCTGGGTCATATAAAAGAATAAGTGTCGTCCACATTAAAGTGTGCACCTTCACTTGTTGAGTTTTCCTTCAACTCTGGTCTGGTGAGAGCCTTCTTTGAAAAATTAAGCCACAGACTGTTCCACTCTCTCCTTTGTCCAAGAATCCAAGATGATCCCTGGCTAAGATGCCCTCCCTGCAGCTGTGTTGTTCATAATTTCCAGACAACAGCTGTCAGTCAGATAAAGGATGATGTACAATTTTACCAGAGTGGGAACAACTGTGATTTAGTTTCTTATCTGAAGTTAGCTCTGCTAATAAGAAGATATTGAGAGAGTTTTTAGTGATCGGGTTTTAAAAGGCAGCTAGGTGCTTAACTCCCTGGTGCAATCAAGCCTGAACCCTTTAAAAAGAGCCTTAATCTGTGTTTTTGCCACATGCAAATTGTTGTCAGTCCACAGAAGTCAGTGGAGCTGTGCCAGGCTGTGTGGGCTTGGCTATCGAGTGGATAGTTAGCTGTAAAACAAACTTCCCTCTCTGGGCAGCGAGAGCTTATCGGAAGTTTTGGGAACATGGTATGACAATATGGTCCTCAGTGGAGATACTACATCTGTAGTGGGAGCAAAAGTCAGATGTTTGCCCAAATTTTCTCATGCTTTCATCTTTAGAAGAAAAAAAATGTCCTCAAAATAATACTGAAGATGTTTGCAGGATGATGCTAGGGCTTTATAATGAGGGGCAACAATTACAATAGTTACATATATTACATAAATATGTGTGAGATATATTTCCACTGAATCCTGACATGGCAAAAATATCCTCATTTCTTATAGACATGTGCTGGCAGCAGTTGCAGGTCAGTTTGTGTTTATAATGTGACACCAGAAATATTTGCCTTTTCCTCTCGATTACAGAACCTTAGCTATTCCTGCCACATTTCTCTTATAAGAGTGTGCAGATTTCTGGAGTAGATGAGAGTTCGGATAATTACAATTCTCAACTTGAAGATCATCAGTTCCCTGGCAAGGCTCACAGACCCTTTCAGTCAGCAAGGATCCAAGTTCTCTGACAGCAGTGTTGTGTCTGATGTTGTGCAAGAAGCACAGGTAGGGTTTTCTGCAAGGAAGGATATTACAGTGCAAAAATCACAGACTTCCTATTACTGTGCAAAAAGCACAGACATGCTCCAGTGTGACAAGATGGAACGTGATGAGCCTCTGTGTGCCTGTGGGCCTGACTTTTCTCCTGTGTTTGGATCATGCAGATCTGATTTCACTGGATCATCTGGAAGCTGCAAATCACAGAAATGTGGAATGCAGCCTCAGCAGCACGACTGTGCATCCCTTTGTGTGCCACTCACAACCACAGACCACAGTGTTTGGCTATTCAGACTTAAATGAGCAAAGACTTTGAAATGGGGAATTTTGCACATGAGGGGAGTTGTTTATCCCTTACACAACTACATCCAAGTGATTGAAATGTATCATTGTATTTCAATCTGAAGCTCATGACTGGAAATAGGGTTTTGCGTTCTTGCCTTGCCAGGCCGCCTGCTTCTGTTCTGTTCTACCCTGTGCAAAAGCACCTCAGTTCATAAAATAAATAACTGCCTGCAGCTCTCTCTGCACCTTAGGCTCCCCTGACCCCAGATATTGTCATGTTTTCTGCAGTGATTTTAAATAAATGTCTGCTCTGCTTTCCACATGTGCCTCCGTGTCCCGAGCGCCAGTGGCAGGTATGTTAGGTAGGATGAGAACCAGGTGTTCCCCCACAATTATTTACTTATTTGCAGACACGGGGGCTGCAACATCCGCTGGGGCCATCTGACAGTGATTTACCTGCTGCTGCCAGCTGCTCTCTGCTTGTGGGGGCTGAGCTGCTCGGGCTCCTGGGGCCGGCACTGGAGTACCTTGGTTTGATATCAGAGCATTTGGAGGCCCTGCTCTGCCATTTCAGTGAGAACCTGACTGCTCTAAGCTTCTTCCAGTGTCTAAATCTCTAGCAATGACTTAGCTGATGAGGTTTCCAAGAGGTTTTCTTGCCTGTGGTCTGAAGATGCAACTTCCAAACCATTCACATTTCCACAGACTTCCACTGTAGGGGTGCATCTCAGGCTGAGACACTTGTCTCACCAAGGCACAGCAACATGCTTGTGTGGAGCTTCTTACTTCAGTAAAAAGACGTTCCCAAAAGTAAATTTTGTGAATTTGGGTAGCAATATATTATCTCTTTGAAAGTATTAGTGCTATAATAGCATCAGGATGAAGCATCACAAAGCTTTGGGAGCTGGATCTTGATGAAGGGCAGAAAGTATTTTTAGTTTCACTGCTGTATATATGAGCAAATGTCTGGATACAATTCCCATCTGCTGGCTGTTCCCTTGACACCTTAACTGAGGGAAATCCAATTCTTGCTCACTGTGCTCCTGCAGATGCATGGTGTGTGGCTGGGGACTGGTGTAATTGCAGTGGATTGGATTTTAAATGCATGGGGTTCTGGCAGGGAAGCAGCAGCACAAGGAATTAATTTTTTAGTGCTCTTGTTCTGTTTCACTCTGCCATGTTTTTTGACTGTACCCACTTTGGAGCAAGGTGGTTTCAATTCAGTTTTTCTCATATTTTTTAAAGGATTTCTTAAAAAAAAAAACCCAAACCTAAAACCAACTGCTGTATACAGCAAAGTTTCCTGTTAGGATGAAGCACTTTAGATTAAATGACCTGTCTTTCTAAGTCTGCAGTCTAATTTACTGGTTTTTTTTTTTCACCTGATACATTTTTACTTACACAGCTAAGTAGGCAAACAGATTCTCAGGTGAAGAAGTTGTTTTTCTCTCTGTCAGTAAGGATGGGGGTCCAGGAAGGTGGAAACTCTGCTGTCAATGGAATTCTCTTCCAGAGATCAAGACGGAGGGGAAAAGAGCAGAGGGCCTAGAGAAACACAGGACAGATTAAGTTAAAAATGTAATCTAAGGGAAAGTGTAGGCTAGGGGTTTTTCACTCTTGCAGCTGAAATTTCCATGAGAAATGTGTAGGATTGTGAGCTTTATGTTTTACCAAAAGCATGGAAAAGTTGTTCAGACAAGAATGTTCAATTGCAGTTTTGTGCCTGTGGCAAAATCTGGAAATATTGGAAGAAACTCTGGAGAGAAATAAGATCCCTTTTCCTGTGAATTTTCAGTGATTCAGGCTCTGGAGCTTTGTGCCATAAGGTAACTTAGACTGACATCTTCATCTTTTTCCCCTTCCAAAGACCTTTGTTCTGCCCAGATTTACCCAGTGTCCAGATCTGTTAATGTAGAGACA
The DNA here is from genome assembly GCA_013397115.1 of Edolisoma coerulescens. Lineage (NCBI taxonomy): Eukaryota > Metazoa > Chordata > Aves > Passeriformes > Campephagidae > Edolisoma > Edolisoma coerulescens. Next base: position 1,833,151 of record VWZW01003548.1, read on the forward strand.
CAATCAAGTTGGCTCGTGGAAGATACTCAGAGATGTTTCTTTGCTCTTCACACTCCCACATCCTTTAATGAGTTAAATGAGCGTCAGTTTGAGATTAAATGTTGACTATGTAACGTGCTTATCATTGGAATATCCATTCTGGAGCCATGTATAGGAATAATCTGTTTCCTTCCCTGTACAAATCCTGCCTTAAAAATGTGAGTCCCAGGTCACCTCTGCTCTACAGGGTTCTGGCCCTGCCCCTGGCCCTGCTAACCCAGCAAGTGTCTTTATGATCAGAATTCAAACACAGTTGCACCAACTGTTAAACAACTTGGATCCTACATTTGTAACTGATCTCAGCAGAGATGTCAATTCAATTAATATTACATTAGGCTACCCACAAGACTATGCTAGTACAGAGCTGATGCTCGAAGTCAAGCCTGGGCTTGTTGTCTGCTACCTGACAAAGCTGAAAAAAGATGTATACTAAATGTAAGGTAACCCCATTAACTCTTTCTTTCCCTGAAGGCATGTTCAAATAGTTTGAGTGCTGGGAGGCCTGCTTGCAATTTCAGTGAATATTTCATTCTGGCTCATCACTGGATGTGTTAAAACTGTTTGTGGAACAGTCAGAGGCATCTGAAATCACTATGCACTTTGGGAAATTTTGATCTTAACTTGTGCTGAGTTTTTGTATATTTCAGCTGAAATATCCTACAGTATTGAAAGTGAGGGAAAAAAAGGAAAACCCTTTTCAAGTGGGAACTTTGATACCAACTAATAAAAATAAAGTTTAATAGAGAAGTGCAGGTGGAGAATAGGCAGAGTGTCAAGGACAACTGAGAGAGCGGAGGACTTCTTCCTCTGTGGTTGTTATAGCAGGTCTCAAAATATTTGGCATTCCGGAGCCACCTGCTCCTGCTGGGGCTGGGAAGTTGTTTCATCCACTGCACTGATTGTACAGGACCTAAGGGTAGCAACAGAACACAGAACACTTTCTTCTGTTGTCTGACAAGCAAAAGAACAACCAGTTCTCCCTTTGTAAATAACAGACTGTGGATCTCAAATACATTTTTCTTTCTTCCTGACAAAACCTGGGGTTTATGGGTCTGTCTTACAGCTGCTAATGGAGAACGTGTGTGAATATTTCTGGTTTAGAAGACAGGCAACAAACAAGGAAATCTTAATTATTGTTTCCCTGATTATTAGATAGAAATGGAGAACTATTATTATGGTTCTTTTCCAAGGTAATCTGGCTCCTATCACACTCTATTCTTGTTTTGCAACTCTGATTGAGGAGTGTCCAAAACCCTGTGAATCTTGGCCTCTGTGGTCTCTCTCCAACACAGCTGGATACAAGTTGCTGGGTTTTGTTTTTTCTTTCATTTTCTGTATCATGATGAGCTGCCTTCTAGCTGTTTTGTCAACAGTGCATTTTTCAATAGGGGTTTGCATGTTGATATGCTAATTGCCTTGATAAACTGTTTTATCATTTGGCTTCCACTCCAAAATGGCAGGAAAGGCATCTCTCCTGCTAGAGGAACTTCCCATGCACGACAGAAAATTCTTTTCACGTGAGAAGATTTTATTAAGTCCCAGGATGACTCTTTATAATTTGGTTTTGGTCCTGAATTTTTGGAATAAAGCAGTACAAATTCTTACTCTCTGCTGGACCAATGTTGTAATAAGCTGGATGAGCAAGGGAACTGGAAACCAGTTAATTTTGGTGTGTTTCTTTGAAAAGGCCAATACAACTGACAGGCACAGTTACAAGGGACTTCAATTTTAAAGTTATTTAAAATGTTTGGGTGAAGACTTTGATTTACTTGTTAATTACTTCCCTGTTTTTTATTGAGCATGAAAGAGTCGGTGCAAGTCTAGTGACTCATGGATGCCTTCAAAAAGCTTCAGGCTCAGTTTCAGCAGCTTCCCCTGAATCTGTGCTTGTTGACTTGTTGGGGTTTCATGAGTTTTTGGAAGGGACTCAGAAGATTTCAAGTTCCCCCATCAAGGTGCAGTATATCTCCTAAAGAACCTATTGATACCTGTGAGTATCCAAAGACCTTTTTCAAATCTGCCTTCTAAGCAGTGCCAGGACATCAAGAAGCTGCACCAGGTCTGTGCAGCTGCTGTCTGACTATAATGGAGAGCTCCAGCAAGAAGGTGTACCCTAAGGAATAAAATCAAGGTTTTGTCAGTGTACCCCATGATGTTACAGCTGCTGGAAGTACTTTGAGTTTCGAAAGTGAGAAACACATTCCACTTCTTTTCCTGATTGTATGCAATGTGTCAGTTTTTTAAAATATGGTGTTATTGGTGGGGTATGGGAGCATTGAGAGTCTCCAGAGGTTATAGCCCATTTAGCAGATGCTGAGTATACAATCTACGCCACGGAGATGTAAATCTAATTGAAAAAAAAAAAGAAAATTTTATTTCCGGTCTAGTACCTGAAACACAAAGAAATGAAGTAATATGGACAAGATCTGCAGCAGAACTGCTGTTCCTGAAGTCTGTAACTTTAACCAAAAGAGCTCTTTTACTGCTTTGAGGGTCCTGTATGAGCTGGATAGCTCACCTGGGTGTCTGTGGTCCATGTTCAGGGTAAACACACGGTGATATGGTGTACAGGGATGCACCACACCACTCCCTGATGAGAGAGAAAATCCTGCAGCCTTTGCTAAGTGGCAGGTCTGGATGGCACACAGAAAATTATGGAGCATGTCCACTTGCAGCCAGGAAATTGGTCTTGCTGGGGGCTCAGGGTTTGATTTATGGTGCCCCGGAGTCAGGGTTGCTAATTGTTGTTGGAACAGGCTCCTGGGATGGGCTGGGGGAACAGTGCTCAAGAGCCAGAGGCACAGGAGAATGGTGGTGGGCACTCCCTTGGCTGTGCAGAGAATCCTGGAGCATCCCCTCTCTCCTCCAGACCCTCCTGCGCGGGGCAGAGAGCAAGCACAGTGGGCTCCGCTGACACCCCGGGAATGAATGCCACAGGAAAGGATAAGGACTAAAAATAGAGTTGGTGTGCCTCAAGTTTTGGTCCATTAAGGTAATCCTACACTCTGCAACTGAAGCTATGGGTCAATGAAAACAAATTGCAGTTCATTCCCCAAACAGAAAGATGAAGACACAGGAAGCTGCCCAATGCTGAAGGCACTGGCCTTGACTTCACAACCTGGCCAATTTGTGCTGCCTGTGGGGCTGTCCAGCTGTCAGGGAGAAAACAAATCTTCTCATACAGAAGCTCCTCTTTTATATCATATTCCCTTTTTTTTTTTTTCCTCCCTAGACTCCAGCCTTTGTTTCTAGAGAAAAGCCAAAAACTATTTTGCATATACAAAAAAAGCAAAGGCGATGCTTGTGCTTGAAACTGTTTCAGTCAGGAACAATTACAAACAAATGCATTTGTGAATGCTGAAGCAAATCCAGGGTGAAACCATCTGAAATGAGGAGGTTACAAAAATACTGGATGTTCCTGAGGTAAAACCAAGGAGGCTCCCTACAGACCAGACCACCAAAGTCTGCCTTTCTTCTTTGGCTGAAAAGGACCCTCGCTTCATCGATGAGTGACATTAGCAGGCTGATAGGTGCAGGGTTTTCTAAGACAACCTAATTTGTAAACAATCAACATGTTAACAAGCTGTAAACAGCTGTCTGGACTTCTGGAAGATTTGTTGATGCTTGAAAGGCTAAAAAAATCACAGTGTTTTCCTAAAACCTCCTTCATTAATTTGTGGCCTGGTATTCATTAGGACAACAAGCCTCGGGGGGCTACTTAGAGCTTAGTTACCCCCTTCCCATCACATTTCAAGCCCACATTCTGCTGGAAATTCAGTTTTAGGTATGTTCCCATCGCATGGGAGGTGAGGACCTAAAAGGAAAACAAACACAAGGAAAACAAANAAAGAGAAAAAAAAAAAAAAAAAAAAAAAAAAAAAAAAGTGGTGGATTCCTCCTACCCTAAACAACAGGTCATTTATCACCAGTGCTCCGGGGGCTCTTGTTGTTAAGTAGATTCCACAGTGATGCTTCTGCCCCATCCATGTGGGAAATCAAGGAAGACAAGACAAGGCTTGTCCTAAACTAGAGGGAATTTATGGAATTGCAGGCCTGGTCCCAGTAAGTGACAGCAGCAGCTCCACCCAGGACAGGAAATACATCCTGGTGCTCAGAGTGGAGGAAGATAATAAAGTAATTGGGTAGGTAGCACTCAGCACCTGTGACTGATTGGCACAGGCTCATGCCAGGCAGGATTTTCAGAGTAGTTGGATATATTTTGAAGTTGTGGTAGTGCAAGGTTGGTTACAAAGCACTTTGAGGGAGGTTTGGCTTGCTGGAAATCTTCCCCCAAAAGGCTGATTTAATAAATTACAGAGCAAGGGGAGGCCGCTCTCTGTATGCATGCTGAGAGAAAGAAAAAAAGCAGACTGAAGAGAAATATGGGATGGTTTGTTTTTCCAGCGTGTCTTAGGTAAACAGAAGTTTTTGCAATTAGATTTCTTCTTTCCAATCCATTAGGGTTAATGCAGTTTTAATTAGCACTTGATTTGCAGGCTATGAGGTATGGTTTAATGTGGCTTTTAGAGATTCTAAACCAAAGTACTGCAAGGAATCTAATGCAAATGAGCAAATTAAATTTTTTTTCATACCCATTTTTTTGTTTGAGGATGATTTTCCCACCAGTTTCACTTTGTAGAAGAGTGATCCTAAAATAGAGATCTCGCATTCTTTGTGGAAGGAATATTCAGTACAAAATACTGCACAAAATCCTTGGTTTGATCTCTGCTCTCACACACCAGCCCTGTCTTCAGCTCCTGGTAGCAGGTGCATTGTTTGGTCTTCTTGCTAAGGCCACTTATCTTGCCCTGTTGGCATTGAAGACAGACAGATCTGCAGTGCTGACCTTGTGCTTGTGTTGATTAATTTCTCTCCTTAACTATGCCAAAATTATCAACTTTGCTACTGAATACTTGATTATAGCCCAAGAGTTCCTTCTGAATGCAGAATACGAGGGATTCAGTGTTTGCAGCGGGTGAGTCTGAAGTAATCTACACAGGTGGTTCTTATATTGCACCTGTCATTGTGGCATCCAGCCCCTGCACTGAAATTTCAAGTGTTTCAGGCACATATAAACACAGCCTGTCTACTGCATTCCTTCTGTACTTCAGAAGTGTGTGGAAATAACAACATCCAGAGGGAACATTTAAAACAAAGCCAAACCAAAAGCAGCTAAAGAGCAAGGAGACTCTGTCCTGCGTGGTTTTATCTAATTTAAGTTGAACAGAAAATATTTCTTAGACTTAAATTATTGTAGTATAAATAATATAAAAACTAAAATGGGGAAATCTGACCCAAACACATAAAACCACTGCCCTCAGGGTGAGAGGCAGGTTGAATGCTGAATGTTGAGGCATCAGCATTAACTCTGAGGCCCCACAGTCTCTGTCACTACCTGGGATTTGTAGGTAGCTCAGAACCTTGAAACTTCAGCATCAGCAGCTCACATTGTTCTTCCTTTCCCAGTATAAAAAGATTCACAGGGAAAACAACACAAAAAAAAGAGTGTCAACTTAATAAATCTTCAGTGTTTCTGCGTTAAAGGCCAGCACTGAGACACTGAGCATCCTAAAGGCACCCTCGGGAGTGAGAGCCCAGCTGGGCTGGTCAGAGCATGGTGCTGATAACGCCAGGGTCGGGGCTCCAATCCCCGTGTGGGCCATTCACTCAAGGGTTGGACTCGATGATCCTTCTGGGTCCCTTCCAACCCGGAATATTCTGTGATTTCGGTGCAAATCCCAGTGATTTCCTGGCTGCGGCGGGACACACGCCCTGTGCCTTCAGCTCTCCCTGCTTGTGCGGGTGTTTGCCGCGGGGGCCCGGGGAGGTGTGGGGGCATCCTGGGATGTGGGGACAGCCCAGCCTTGGCGCTGCCAGGTCCGACAGGCGGGAGAAGGGGATGGAGAGGGGGAAGGAGAGGGGGAAGGAGGAGGGAAGAGGAAGGAGAAGGGAGGGAGAAGGAAAAGGGAAGGAGAGGGGAAGGGGAAGGAAAGGAGAGGGGGAAGAGAA